>MQRK01144984.1:0-10931 GCA_001938485.1 Girardia tigrina | reverse complement strand
CTTTCAACTAGTGTTTGTATATATATTATTCTGTAATTTCATTTTGTGTCATTCGAATTATACTACTAATTATTCCAAGTAGTATGGCATGTTTATTTATGATTTTAGAAGTCAAAAATACAAGAACAATAAATTACACAAAATTTATTATGGTTTATTGTTTCCAAGTAATTGAACATTTAGGATAAGAAAAAGCAGGCAAATGAATGCATAATGTCATCAAATTAATTCAACAGTAAGCGCCTACAGTCAGGACAGTAATGCACTGTTTCCGCATGTCCAAAACAAATTGCTTTGGCACATTCTGCACACTTGAAGCGGGTTTTGCGATCTTTGACTCCTGTGTCCCGGCAGATCTCACAGCATTGTCGCCATTTTGATAGCCCTTGTGAGATGACGTTGCTGGGAACGTTGGCGAACAAGGGGAAGAGCCAGGTCATATCCCAAGTCTCTTTTGAAGGGATACTGGTCGGAGGCATCCGTGGCTTTCATGTCAGCGATGATAGCGACATCTGCGAGAGTAATGAAGATGCTGTAAGGTCACCTGCGACACTTCCTTTGACTGTGAAAGGTGCGAACTAACTTACCCAAGTTGTCCACGCCTGACTTCGTCGTGTTGTAGCAGGCTACAATTTTTGGCTTCAACCCTGCAGCGTGTCGTCGATAGGAATGTTTGGTGGAGAGCAGAAGAACTGGAGCTTTTGCTTTGTCCCAGTAGGAGCAGAGCACTTTGTTGCCAGCCAAGTAATGTCGTGAGTCCTTCTTTACCTTTCTTGAACTGATTTAGCAGCCGGTGGAATATCCCTTCTGCTGCTACGGACTGTTCCAACCATGCTGGTCTGAGAAGCTTCAAGGCGATCAGACAGATTTACGGACGAAAACCAATTATCCATCGTGATGTTTCATCCTGCTCCTAGATAATTCTTAGATAGATGAATTACCACAGCTTCACTAAGAGGAACATCTCTTTCATCTTCCGGTAGCGTATCTCTTCCAACGTAGATGACACAACGAAGGGGAAAACTGTTTTCAGTGTCAATTATCCAAAACATTTTCATTCCGAACTTGCCGGGTTTGCTAGGAAAATATTGTCGAAAGCGCACTCGGCCGTGGAACTCTACAAGTTGCTCATCTATGCATAAAAGTGAACCAGGGATGTAAAGCACTTTCAAGTTTTGATTGAATAGTTCAACTATTTTTCGAATGTGAGTTAATTGATTAGCGCGGTCTCGTCGCAACTTGTTGTCAAATCTTAGAGCAGCCTTTATCTGTTGGAAACGTTGGAAGCTCATTGTCACACGAAAATAGGGTTTACATTATTCAAATCCCATAATTCACGAGTATCCCGGTGACACGCCTTCAAGGCTCCCGCAATGAACTGAAGACCAATAAAGGTATAAAATTCTACAACAGACACAAATTTCCAAGTGACACGTTTAGCAGCAGCTATTCGACGACCTTCACGATTGATGTGTAAAAGAGTCTCGTCTAGACAGTTTCTTAAATATGCTTTAAAGGCTTCCAAACTTGAGTTCGGATGAAATCCTACTGCCAGACCAACATTTGTTACACGAAATATGTTCTGTGCTGCTAGTCTACCTGGTGGATGTGCCTGATCTGTTTGCAGTATCCATTGCAAACCACTAGAAGCTTGAAGTCATGGAGTTGCAATTGGTTTGTATACCGTGGTATGGTTTGTATACCGTGTATTAAATTTTTAGTCAACTGGTCTCCTTACAAATGGTCTATAACTCTGAAACAATGAAAAGCTAGATTCATCTGAAAATAATACTTTTCGCTATTCAGCTTGAGTTCAGTGGGCATATTTCTTACAAAATACAATACGATTGGTTATGTTCTTTTTACTCAAAAGGGGTTTTTTGGTTACTTTATAAGCACGAAGTTGAAATGTTACCTGCAATCTTCGTATTATACTTCTGCAACTTAACCGAATTTCAGGTAACTCTGCTTTGATTGCTGAAGCAGAACAAAATGGATTCGCTACACACATTCTTCTAATCATACTATCATCTCTTCTTATACTTTGTCGAGGTCTCCCACATCTTTTCTTCGTTGCAAAAGTCCAATCTTCAATAATATTTTTTAAATTATAGGACACTGCACATAAACTGCATCCTATCCAGGAAGCAATTTGTCGTAAAGTATAACCATCTTGCACCACCATCTGACCTCTTTTCTCCAACGAAATAACAGGTTTCTTAGCCATTTTGCTCGAAAAACAATAAAATTACTACCGGTATTTAACACGCTTTAAATTGAATAAGTAACACCAAGAAATATTTGAATTACGCGCAAGGCATTCTAAATAATTACTAATGCAGTAAAACAAACAATTAGTCACAGTTAATTTATGTACATTGCAGCGTTTAAATGCAAAATAAAAATAAACCTCTAAAAGCTGTATATCTGGTTTTGTTCTAAGACTTTTTGCCAGTATTGTAGATTATTTGAAATATTAATTTTTGTGGTGACCGGACAGAACATCACAGGACAAAACATCACTAGGACAAAATATCACAATTGGCAAGCATTACAAATGAAATTATTGTGATATATTTTAAACATTTAAAATCTAGGTGTTAATTGTGAGAAATGTTGGATTGTTTCTCTCCTACCATGATGTTTGATTAATATTTTAACTCTTATTATCTTAAACTAATTTAATTTAAATAAGGATTTCATACATTCAGTACTCTAACCGTAACTTTAAAGTCTTTTTGTAATGTTTTGTCATAGTAATAAAAATATTTATAATAAAATATATTAAATTATAACTGCTTAAGATGGAATACGAAATTTTGAAACCCGTTCAATAATCAATTTCTTATAAAACATTATCAAAATTATTTTTCAAAGAAAAATATCAATACATAGAATATAATTATTTTTACGAGATAATTGATTATTTAAGTCATGAATTGACAATATAAAATATTATGTAGAATCCGTTTGTTTTCCGAGGATGATATGATCAAGTCAAATGAGCCATCAATAGTCCAAGAATATATAGACAGACCATGTTTGCTGGATGGATATAAAAACGATTTTAGAATATATGTACTGATCACCAGTTGTGATCCTCTAAGGGCATTTATATATCGTGAAGGTCTAGTTCGATTGAGTACAGAGAAATATGTTTTGAATTCGGATTTAAAATCGGTAATAATGTTATATGTTAATGTTATATTTAAATTACATATTTCCTCCTTTTAAAAAAGCTTTCTTGATTAATCTTAAACATTTAATTAAAAGACATAAACTTAAATTTTAAATTTAGGTAATATGGCAAACTTAGTAAAACATTCACATTTTTAAGTATTCAAACAATTCAGATTCAGAAAAATAAAAGATATTCTAAAAATAAAAAGATATTCTAGGTGGTGGTATTAGCAGCGCGTGCGCAGTTGCGATATGGTGGTATTAGTTATGGGTTGTTGGGTAATGGGGAAATTAAACAATTTGTGTAACTGAGATTTCCAATCGATCTCAGCAACACAGACAATCGAACCTCCACCAGTATGGAGCATAATTCACGCAAGAATAAATTATCTCTGTGTCCGATATCTTTTTCGGATATATATATATATATATATATATATAGTTTGATATTTTTATCGATGAATTCTACTTAAGATTTATTTGATTATATTTCGGCTATGGTATAAAAGTTGCTGGGAAGTTAAATTTTACAAATTTTCTTTAAATAATTTAATTTATAGTTCTTCAAATAAAAACACTTTCACTTTTTTGATTAAAGAATATGTATAATTGAAATCATAATGATGTGTCTGAAAGGTTATCACCCTTTGATAATTTACCACTTTTTTGACTCTTTTAATGAGATCAGAATTGTCATAAACATCGGATAGGATATAGTACCAATTGAACTCAATTTTCATTATCGATCTCTTTTCACTATCTCCAATTTTTTGATGATATTGGCTAGATAACTGCCTTTTGAATATTAGAAAAGTTGCACATTTTCACCGATGGTGACACAGAGATTGTCTATATTTCCCACAAATTGAAGCTTTTCAATTGAATCTTTTTCTTTGATTTTCGATGGGTCGGCTCATCGCCAGGAGTTCCCCTCACAGGGTAGATTGAACACTAGGAATTTCATAAATCTGTATAGAATCGGGAAATATATGATTGATCTATCTTTAAATATATATGTTGTTATTTTTAATCTAAATTCTCTTAGCTGAATATATTGATAATTTCTACAAGTTAGTTATGTCAATTAACACATGACTCAATAAGTCTCCGGTCTGACACAAGGATGACCTCAATGTTGAAGTTATCTTTGACACGATATATGTCAAAAAACATCACATTATCGTAATTTTTTAAAAGTTATTTAAGTTTTAGTCTATTATAAATTTTTGATCAATGGATAAAACTGAATTTCGGGTCTTGATAAAACATTAGTATCTTGATAGGGGAAAATTTCGTTATCATCTGAATCACGGTTTGTAGGTCACGGTCAAATTTAACTATGATCTTATACATATTGTAGATATATACAGGGGTTTTTAAGTCCATTTTGGTTGTATAATATACACCCAGATTTTGTAGATGTAAACCAAAAATTTGGCTATTTATAGGTAAAGCATGGGTTCATTAAAAATACTCACACTGATATTCCACCCTCTCTCTCTCCCTCTCGCACATACACGCGCATACACAAGGTCATTTATAATTGTATACTTATTTAATAAGTATAAAGCATTCTTTTGTACTTAACCCTTTAAATCCAGTGTGCGTGTGTGATGTAACAATTTTGAGTAAAAATAAATATGTTATACTGTACACCCACATTTTCTTAGGTTAGACCCAGCTGGAAACCTTCAAAAAACCCTGTATATATATGCTGATAAAATGCAAAGTTTCGGAGGAACCTGAGCAAATCCACATAAAGACGTGATCAGTTTGAATAGCCCACATCGAGACGGTCTGTCAGTACAGCGCCTTTGCCGAAAGACGCCGAGAAACCGACAAAATCGACCGAAAACCGTACTGGTCGACCGAATTTTAAATAAACACTGAATTCGAAACAATAAATTGTAATAATTACGATTTAAAAGTTAAAACAGAAACTTTCAAAGACGAAAGTTTAGCTCACTCTTCATCCATGACATGTTTTTATTAGTGTTTAAATAATTTGATATATTACCAACATTAAGAAATTTAAAAAAAATTTTAATAATTATAGTAAATTTAATTTAAAAACTTTTAAAATTAATTGAATAAAAAGTAAAGTTCTTATAATTTAAGTACAGTAGATATTGTCTAAATGCAAGTCGCTTGGTGCCGCAAAAAAACTTGCATATAGGCAAATCCTTACAGTAGGTATTGCCTATATGTAATTCGTCTATATGCTTCAGGAAAAGTTGCATATATGCAATAATTGCATATAGGCAATACGTACTGTAATTATAAATTAATTATTAATAAAAGTAACAATTAACGTTACATTGTAAATTTATTTTGGAGCACTGAATCAATCTATATTTTGGGTGCACTGCACCCTTCCCAAATTTGAATATTTATTGTCTATGTAACACTTACAATTAGGTTTTCGATAACGAAGTCTCGAGAATATTATATAATTTGTTAGTTTTATTGAAAACTTTTATTATGTATCCCACATATATCGACTTATTGAAATTTACTACAGTTAAAAAAACAAATTTGTTTTTTCGATTTACACAAAATCATTTAATTTAACATTTGTTAGGATAAGAGAATCATATATATTTATTTATATATTTATATATATATAAAGGCTGGAGCAGAAAATTGTTCATTGACCGAACATTTTGCCAAAATTTAAGGAAAGTATATAAATAAAATATGTCATTTAAAAAAAATAATTAAAAAAGGTTTAAATTAAGTAAATAAATAAAATCATAAAACAAGTTTAATATAATTAAAAGTAAAATTAAATAAAGAAAATTAAAGATAATTATCAAAATTTTTTCAAAGATATGCGCGAATATGTCTGAAAATTATTGAATATTTTTAAAGACATTGAATTGTTATCAATCGAAAATTAAATATATTGTGTGGTTTGTTTATATAAATTAATTTAATCAATGTTGTTTGCGTGATTGTTCACAGTTTTCAAAAAAATGTAATGTCAATGAAATATAAAAGTTTACTATTTTCATTTCCAGCGGGTTGATTTTCATTTCCAAGAAAAATTAATAATAAAAATTTGAATTCTCTTAAATTTTCATGACTTTCACTTTCTTATCTCTTTGCGCCTTTAAAAAACCAGAACACCGCTCAATCGATCTCCAATTATTTGACTTTATCATTGATAAAATGACCTCGACCAAACGACAGAAAATCGATCCGGTTGTCAGTGAAGAAGACTATCAAACTTTCGTTAATGAACTATTACTCAATAGAACGGAAAATTTTCCGAAGTTAAAAGTTTTATAATTTTCGGTAACTCACATTATCCAAAACGACTCCTAACAAAGAAATTTTCGATTTTCTCTGAGTTTAAATTTAATGTAGAGGCACGGTTTCCGTCTAAAGGCGAAACTAGTTTTAATTAAAATTATTGAAAAAATATATATCGTACATATATATTACACATGCATACATATATATTACATATGCTGCTGAAATATCAATAAAAATATTAAGGTGTTGTTTAAATATCCAAAGTGTTTTTGTTAGTTTTTGAAATACATTAACTAATTGTTGTTATGCCTGATTCTACTTCACACAAATTTTCAACATATTGATTGTTATTTGAATGAAAGAGCTCTTAGTTACATATATTGATAATTACAAACAGATCTCTTTCTTCACCAAATTTACGAATCACGTGTACGATTTCAAACCTCTTCTATTATTTTATTCATTTAAACAAACAGAATATTTAAATATAATTAACTCTTTTTAAATATTTTGTTAGAAACAATAGATTTGTATCATAGTTTTTAAAATTTATAGTCAGTCATGAAAATATTAATTTCGGACATTTTTTATGAATTTAATTTTGTACACTTAGTAATAAACTATGTTTAATATATTCATGATGTTAAGGACTCGATTTTCATGCACCTTACCAATTATTCTGTGAACAAAAAGAATTGCAATTATACAAGAGGTACAGATGAAGCTAGTGGCAGCAAACAATCGTTATCCTCTTTAATGAACCGTTTCAAAGAAAACTTCAATATAAATACAGATGCCCTTTGGAGACAAATAACAGATATTATAGTCAAAACTTTATTATTAGTGCAACCACACCTGATTCACAATTATCGTCTTTGTCGAACAGGTCAACTTCAGTCTTTGGATTCTGTTAGTTTTGAAATTTTGGGTTTTGATATTCTTCTTGATGAAAACCTGTGTCCATGGCTGCTAGAAGTTAATCGATCTCCCAGTTTCGGTATGGATGAATTACTGGATAAAAAAGTGAAAAGTTCTCTATTAATGGATACTCTCAGATTAATTCATATCAAGTGATTTTATTATTTTTTTATTATATAATTAAAAAAAATATCAATAATTCTATTTTACCAACACAAACTATTTAAATTTGAATATGAAAAGCTTATCTGTTAAAAACTCAAGTACAGAGCTGACCATACTAGAACCGATTATTATATTATTTAACATATCGTTTGCCGCAGCAATATTTTACGCTAGAAACTTTGAGCAAATTTTATCATAGTCAAGTCGCTTGATGATGATGGTATCATTGTTCAGAACACAAAATAAATTTTTCAAATTGAAGAACTAAAAGATTAATTATTTTTAATATAAACCTTTTACGAGAATTTATTTGAAGAAATCGAAAAAGCCGCAACCTAGACAAAAGATATGATAATTTGATTATACAATCGAAATGATTCATTAGATAGAAAAATGTGTTTGAAAAAAAAACTTGTTTGAAAGTTTAAAATTTTGAATTTTTTAATTAATATATTTTTTCTAATTTTGTTTGAACAATAAATTATTTTCGTAGATATTTAAAACGCCATCATTTTGTTATTTTTTAATGAATTATTTTGCGTTTTTCATATTGAATTTTGGAGTTACCCTAGTTAAAAGATTTTACCATATTAATATTGGTTGTTCGGAAAGTAATTTCATTTTTTCCCGACAGAATATATAATTGTATTTTTTGATCCCAACTTCACACTTAAGCCGCTTAATCAATAAATGTTCTGATATAGCAAGGCTTGTGTGTGAAAAAGTTGAATTGATTTTACGCAGTAGTTTTTGGTTGGTGCGCTTTTAAATATGGAGAGCAATAAGCAGCATTTTCGTCATATTTTACTTTCTTACTATAGAAAAGGTAAAAATGATGTTCAAACCAGAAAGAAATTAACCGATGTGTATGGAGAAGATGTGTTGACATTACGCAAGGGCCGGAACTGGTTTGTGAAATTTCGATCAAGCAATTTTGATTTTGAAGATGCACCACATTCTGAAAGGCCTGTTGAAGCTGATGAAGACACGATAAATGCATTAGTTGATGCAAACCGGTGAATAACAACATATGAAATCGCTGAGAGGTTAAATTTATCGAATTCAACTGTTTATGACCACCTGAAAGGCCTAAGTTTAACCTCGAATCTCGATATATGTGTTACCCATGTCATGACGGAGAGAAATTTGTGTCATCGCGTTGACGCCTGTGATTCGCTTCACATACGTCACGAAAATGATCCATTTGAAGCGCACCATTACTGGGAACGAAAAATGGGTTGTACAAGGTGGGTCAAATAAGACTGAACCATTTCAAAATTTAATAACTTTATTTTTTATTATTTTTTTGTTTAATGAAATTTTTGTATAATACATGAAATAATACCAAGCAAAATCCGAAGTTTTTGAAATTATTCTTCACTAAAAATTTTACGCAGCAAGTCCATTGTTTGTCTGGCTGTATGCGCAGTAGCACCATCCTGCTGGAACCATATGTTTGGATTATCCTCCACCACTGGGCGTAAAAAATTATCAATCATAGTCCTATAGATGGCTCCGTTGATTGTTTCTGTCTGACCTTCATTATTTTCAAAAAATACGGACCAATCACTTTGTCAGCCATTACACCGCAGCAGACAGTGCACTTTAAAGGATGCATTTGACGCTCGTGATATGCCTTTGGATTTTCAGTACTCCTCAATCTGCAATTTTGCTTGTTTACATATGCATCTTAACGAAAATAAATTGTGAAAAATGGCGTTCACTTTTTAATAATGGATTAAATAAAAAGATTTGAAATTCAATAAATTTATGATTAATTCAATTTATATTTAATTTAAGAACCTACGAAATCAATTATAATTTGACTTTATCATAAAAATTGACTTTATTGACCTAAAAAAATTCGTTTATCCATTTCTTCTCAAATTAAAATTTAAATTACATTTCAATTAATTTTAAATAGAAAAAAATTTTTAACATTTTTTGACATAATTAATTATAATTCATAATTTGACTTCATTATAAAATTTTGACTTTTTTGACCTAAAAAAATCCGTTTATGTATTTTTTCTCAAAGCACTCCTATTAATATTACATTTCAATTAATTTTAAATAGAAAAAATTTTTTTGACATTTTTTGACTTAGGTCACCCTATTAATTATACGAAGATCGTCGTTCATTTTCACAAAAAAACGAAATTACTTTCCGAAAACCCTATAAATTCCGGAGTTTGAATAGTATAGGCAAACTAAAACATGATAAAGTCCAAATAATAAAAAATTTAGGTCATTACTCACAGCAGTGAATGACATATAGCGCTTTTTCTCTTACAGATCATGACTATGTGACTCAAAATCGACTTTGCTATGAAACTCTTGATCGCCTAAAGTTTTAATTCAAATTTTAGGCATTAGTTTGTCTGACATTTGGTTATCTTAGATTTTCATCAGTAACTAAGATCCATCACTATATGTAAGATTTAGCGTGTCCGGAAATTTCTACGAAGGAAATTTGTACGAATGAAAAATTATACGAACGGAAATTTATACGAATAAAATAAATAAAAAGTTTTTTTTTAATACAAAGTTATTTTATACGAAATTTGTACGACTAAAAAATGGAAAGTTATACAAATAAAAGTTTTTGAATAAAAATTTAATTTGTATTTAAAACAAAAAATGTTTTTGTATTATGATTTGATTCGAAATGTTTAAAGTATTCTCATTAGTTGTAATAACTTATTTTTAAACATAAAAAACAACTTTTTACCAAATGATAATGAAATGAATTTTGACGAGGAGTGGCTCATAACATAAAATACTGAATTAGCTTATTAGAATTATATATATATATATATATCGAAAATATAATTTGATTAAAGCTTTTTTTATATAATTATTGGAAATGTTTCGATGTTTACATACATTATCATCAGCAATTTTCGGATATTTAGTATATGAATATTGAATTGTTTGAATAATACGATTTTAATAGATATATTTACTTTAAAAGCTAACCAAAAAATTAATTATTATTATTTATCAAAGTATTATTGGGTAATAATATATAATAATATATATATATATATAAAATAAATAACACACGCCATTTTAAAAGTTTTTTATTTCTCAAAACATGTTTCACCATTACGGCATCATCAGTTGTGAAGTAAATTTCAAATTACAAGTCATTTATATGGCACATTAACTATTACTCAATTAATCTTTTTTTAATTAATATTAAAAGATTTTAATATGATTGGATAATTCACTTTGAACATTTAAGCATGGTTTTAAATGCTTTATATATTTATATATACACCGCCCTAGCAAAAGTCACCGACCACCGGTGTGTTCGCAGTAATGAGAGATTATGAGAATTTTTAAACGAATGATATATTTACAAAAAATAGAATGTATAATATTAATGAATTTTTAATTCTTTGTAC
>MQRK01144975.1:0-11633 GCA_001938485.1 Girardia tigrina | reverse complement strand
AATTGTTGATAATAACTAATTATGAAAATGTACCAATTATATACAACAGATTAAAGGGTCGACCAAGTATCAGAGTCATGATTGAGGACACAGAAATTGAATGTTCATTAGATACGGGAGCAGCCTTAAATGTAATGACAGAAGAAATACTTAAGAAATTAAAGAGCACACGAATGGAACAAACAAATCAGAAATTGACAACAGCAAATGGATTAAAAATGGATATTAGAGGAGAAATAGAAACACTGATAAAAATTGGGAAGAAATCAGAAAATAAAATTTATAATAGTAAAGAATTAAGGACCAGACATGATTGGGGGCATTCCTTTAATGAAAGAATTCGGAATAGAGCTACAATGGAAAGAAAATAAACAACAGGATAAGAGTAAAATTAATATATGCGAAATCGAGGCAAAGTTTGGGAAAGGAATCACAGACGAAGAATGAGGAAAAGAAGCATTGAAAATGATCGATATGCGAAATGATAAAGCACTAGAAGACATAATTCACCAATATCAAGGCATATTCACGGCAAACGACTGGGATATCGGCTGTAAAAATTTGTTATGACACAGAATAGAAACAATATGGGGACCTATAAACATAAAACTAAGAAGACAGCCAGTACATTTAGAGGACAAACTTGAGGAAGCAATCAAAAATCTAGAGGAAAATGGAATAATAAAGCCATGTAATTCACAATGGAACACACCAATAGTCTGCATTTGGAAAAAAGACAAGGACGAAATCAGAATATGTCTAGATTTCAGACAGTTAAACCTAATTACAAAGAGACAGGCATTCCCCATGCCAAATATAGCGGAAATGATGGATAGGCTACATGTAACCAAATATTTCAGCACAATAGACTTATGAAACCCATACTACTAGGTAGAATTGGACAAGGAATCACAGGAAAAAACGGCGTTTTCCACTAAATCAGGACAATACTGTTTTAAATGGATGCCTATCGGGATAGCAGCGACTCCAGGAACATTTCAAGAATTAATGAACAATATTATTAAAACCGATAAAGAAGGGAACATCAGTTTATCTGGACTGCATATTAATAGTAACAAGCACAAAGGAAGAACATTATAACGTAGTAAAAGAAGTATTTGGAAGAATAAAGGAGACAGGATTAAGAATCAAACCATCGACATGTAAAATATTACAACAAGAAGTAAAATTTTTAGGACACGTTATAAATGATAAAAGAATACAGACAGACCCAGAAAAAATAGCAGCAATAGAGAATTTTCAAAGATCCTCATGTATCAAAAATATATGAAGTTTTCTAGGAACTTGCAATTACTACAGAAGGTTTATAAATGGATATGCGAAGAAAACTTAAATATTGGAAGGAATGTGTGATTCGAATAAAGAAAAATTAATTTGGACAGATACATGTGAAATAGCTTTTCAGGACATGAAGAAACCATTGATAACGGCACCAATATTGAGTTTTCTATATTTCAAAAAACAGTTTATTCTAGATACAGACGCTAGTTTTGACAGCATAGGGGCGGTACTATCGCAGATAGGTGAATCAGACACGGAGCAAGTAATAGCATATGGATCACATTCAATGTCAGCACATGAAAAATGATATTTCATAACAAGAAAAGAACTTTTGGCAATTTTTTACTTCTGTCAACATTTCAATCATTACTTGTACGGGAAAAAATTTAAACTGAGAACGGACCATAAAGCTATAACGTTCATGTTTCATACAAAGAAACCATTAACAGCTCAATTCCATACGTGGAGGAATTACTTGAGTAGTTTAGATATAGAAATAGAATACAGGAAAGGAGAACTACACAACAACGCGGATATGTTATCCAGACGAAATTGCGACACGTGTACCCAGCGTCAAATGGAACATGAAGAAGCTAATAAGGGTAAGAATAAGACTAGATTATTAGCAGTGACTACAACGAGCCAAGCGAGAGCAGGTCAAAAAGAATGGATACCAAAAGAAAAACGGAACGATTTAATCATACAAATTTTACGATTTAATCAAATCAGAAATATTTGAAAAGGTTTATATAGATATATGTGGACCGTGAAATGAGACAATAAGAAGAGAAAGATAAATTCTCGGAATGATAGACCACTTTAGCAAGTACATCAGCTTGACGGCCATCAAGAGACTGGACGAAGAAACAATTGTACAAACAATATTACAAAAGTGGATATTAAAATTTGGTGCACCAAAGGAGATACATGTACGATTGTGGTAAGAGTTTTGAGGCAAAAAAGTTAGAGAAATGTTGGAGAATAAAGACGTTAAAATAATTTTATCCAGTCCATACCACCACAATACAAATGGAATAATCGAAAGACAATTCAGGACCATTCGAGAATTTATTCAAGCTAGTTTAAAAGAAAGGAATGCCATGAGTTGGGCAGATATATTACCAGAAGTGGAATTCGCATTAAATGCAACAAAACAAAAAACAATAAGGTGCAGTCCAGTAGAAGTGGTGTTTGGTAAGAAAATAGACAGACAATAGTGGTTCATGGGAAACAAAATAGACAGAGGATATAAGACAAAGAATAAAAGAAAAGAACATCCCAGAAGTAAATGAGACCAAAAGAGTATACAAGGTTAGAGATATGGTCTGGATACAGAAGGAAATAAGAACAAAAGGCGAAGACAGATTTGAGGGCCCATATGAAATCATAGAAAGATTCATGATAGGAATTATAGGCTGAAGGATACAAAAGATAGACAAATAATACAAATAATAATAAAAAATCAAAAATTTCAAAAAACCGGGGGAATGTGAAAGACTCATGTGAAAAATAATTATTTAAATTTTTGAATAATTAATTTTTGTAAATAATCTTTAAATTAAGAAAAATATTTAAAATCAAAAGTTCTAAAACAGTTATAACTAAATATCTTAATTAATGTAAAAAAGGAGTTTTTTATAAATAATTGAATTTTAATTATTTTGCATTTATTTTAAAAATTATTCCGAAGAGTAACTTTATGAAATTTTTGTTGTCAGAGATGTAATAAAAAAAATAATTTAGATTCAAAAACCAGTTAGAAATTCTGCAAATTAAAATTCGATAAATAATTGTTATTTGTGTTATTAATAAATTTTTGGTGTTAATGAATTATAATATTGATCAAGAACCCAACAGGGAATATTATAGAAGATGGCTTACTACGACCGGATCCTGAACGTTTTAGTACTCTGATGGAATTTCTGATTCCCACTACACTGCTTCAATTAAATCGATTTATTTGTGTTTTGGCCTGGTCCGCCCGACGCGCAAGTTGACCAAAGAATCGGACGGAGGCAGCAGGGTTACGCAGTGGATTGTTGTTTTTTTGATTGTGCTGGCCCATTCATTGATAATTTTCTTTATAACAATCATCTGATTCTTTATCTTGTTGTGATGATAATCGTGCAACTCGGAATCAAAATGCGAATTGATCTTCAAACTCTTCAACTCGAAATTCAAAATATAGTCTTTCGTAACGGTTTGTGGATGAGCGCATCGTAGATGGCGTAAATAAGTCCAATCGTACCAAATTGTTGAGATTCATGTTGTGTTGCTCACACTAATTTTCCTGACAATGTTCCCGATACTCATTTGTCGAATATCAAGAGTGAAAGTTACAACGATGGTGATTGAAATTCACAGATTTTAATTACAATATTTCGTATCGCCCAGAACCATTAATAAAGGCAGCGGATACCTTATCTCGATGCTCAAGTATAAATTAAGGACAATTTACATGTCTTGCACTGTCAGTTGTGTCATACGGTTGTTACATTATTACAAGTCACATAATCTTGTGGAAGATATCAGGTACATTATCAGTTCGTGTGAAATCTGCAAGGAACTAAAGCAAAGATTTTTCATGCCCCTTAGTAAAAAGCTAATCCAATCCACAAGGCCCAAGGAAAGAGTATCTATAGATTTTGATGGTCCTTTGCCCAGTTCTTCCAAATATCGAAATATTTTAGTTGTTGGTGATAAATTTTCAATGTAACCATTCTCTTCTCTTCGCAAAGATCAATCTGCTGAAACTGTAATTGAACACCTTCTTTCCTTTTTGTCACTATTTGGATCACCTATTCGAATTAATTCAGATCGTTGTGCACAATTTGAAGGTACCAGACTCAAGGACTTTTTTTTAAAGGAATGTCATTCTAAAAACATGGACTACCCCTTATCACCCTCAGGGCGATTGACAATGCGAGCGTGTTAATATAACAAATCTTAAAACCATCTCATTGACCTTACGCCAACGAAAGTTTGAAAAAAGTTAGGTGGGTCAAAATAGCTCTAGAATCTATTCAAGGTCTCCTCTGTAGCTCCACAAATGAGACTCCACATAACCCGTTCATACGGCTTTTAATGTATTCTGGATTTGGATCACCCTTACCTGACTTTCTGACTGATAAAAATATACTCTTGTACTTTATAAAAAACACATATGGACTAAGGGCGACTTTTTAGAGAACTTATGCATCTCTTTGTATTATGATGCCTTATATGTGTTGAGGTATATTTTAAAATTCTATATTTTATGTATTATTTGTTTTAATTAATAAAAATTATTAGTAAATAGTTATATTTTCATAAATGCAGAGCCGTAGTAAGGAAAAATTGCGTCCTGTGCGAAGTTCAAATCTAGGGCTCCCAGCGAGAAAAAGATTCACTACTACAAATTATGCCTTAAATGAATTAAATTGACTTTGGACGTTCGTATTCACATGCTCTATGACGCAGCATTGATGCTTAAGCCTTTCAATGAAATTATAGATTAGCCAAATCGATTGCCAAATAGATTATAGATAATTAATAAATAATACAAAATCCCTTAAATTGTTGTTGCCATATTGCGCATAAAATAATAACCAAAAACTAACAAAATTTTGATTTTATAACTTTTCAACTTTAATATATAATAAAAACAAACGAAATTAAAATTGGTCATTTTGAGATTTTGGCGCCCATGCGGGCGGTGCGACCGCACCGCTCGCACCGCCCTCAATACGACTCTGCCTAGACGTAGTGCTACATATAACATATATTGCATTCACATTGATGAATCAATTTTCAATGTGATTGTAATAATAACATAATGTTAATTGTAAGGCTTGCTATTAAGGATATCGAACGCCCTCTGACAACAGGCATTCTTACAATTGCTCTGGTGCCTATTCTAGATCTTCCATATGATCGCTTGAGATGTAAATTAAACCCGCTTTCATCAATAAAAACCACTCTAGAATAATTATTTTGAAAATAATTACCAAACCATATAGCATATTGTTTTCTCATTTCGATTTTGTCAGGCATATTTACTCTATCAAGCTCACGAGGTGTTAATTTCATCGTAATCCTGAGTTCTTGAAGGCATCTATTGGTAGTAGAAACAGAAACGACATGCCTATTATCAGGTTCTAACTGCAGAGCTCTTTTAACTTCATTTAAAGTATATTGAGAGTTGAAAGTCACAATATTCTCAATTGCATTTATGATTTCTGGTGTTAGTATGGTTTTACTACTACCACCTCTACTCATTGCTTCAGTTTTTCCAGTTAATTCATATGCTTTCAAAATAGTCTTCGCAGTACTATAGTTAACTTCTAATAATGTTGATGCTTCTTTAATGCTTTGACCTTGCTCGTTTACAAGACGAATCAAGCTTAATCGTTTTTCATTGGAAATAGAACAGTTATATCTAGAGTTTGTTCTATTCCTGATAGATTTATTGGATTCATTTCCACTATTATTCTCCATTAAATTCAACCATTTTTTTAAAATTCTTAAAAAGCGCGGGAAATCGGTTTTTAAAATATTTTCAAATTAAAACTACTTTAATAACTAAATAAATTAAACTATTTTATTATTAAAAGACTATATTGATTAAGGAAAAGACTAAATTGTTTTTTTCAAAAAGATTAAATTGATTGGCAAAAAGACTAAATTGACCGGAAAATGGTATACATTATATTAAAACATGAATATATTGCACTTTGTACAATTGTGTAGTAATTGATTTTGTACACTTGTACTAAGCTTAATCAGGCTGCACATGTGCAGCCTAGGCAGTCTAGGCAGCCTATCTAGGCTTAGTGCAGTATTGATGTTTGTACTTTTTTGTGTAATTTTGATGGTTTTTATATGTTTTCCATGATTTTTAAGGTGTTTTTCATGGTTTTTAAGGTAGTGATGATGTTTTCTAAGGTTTTTTCGACTGTTTTTATATATAATATCAAAACGGTATATATCATGGTTACGGTAACCTAGGTATTTGTAATTATACTTGTGTACATTATGAGATTCATGAGATATTGTTTGATGGTAAACAGCATACATCCATCATATGGGTTTCAGATATATACGAAAAAATAGATTTTTGAGCACTTTTTTGAGAATTTTAGAAATGTTCAAAAACATTGATTTATCAGCACTTTTATGAAAATGTTGATGTGGAATCTTAATGTACGTATATGGTGTACTATTCATGTGCATGAACCTTTTTTTGATATTCTGCTTCCTTCTGTCTCTAAAACCGATGAGCATTTTGTGTAAATTTGCACATTATGTTAATTATAGGGAAAAGTAATAAATATATGAAATTTTTAATTGTACATTCAGATAGAGAATCAAAATGTGCATCAAACACATGATATCGACTTTTGACACTGGTACTTTTAAAAAATTTTATGTATTGATTTTTACACTTTTGCATATGTGCAACTTAAAAAACTAAGGTATCAGGAACCAATCAGAACCGTTGCTAAGGAAAGGGGAACAATTCAGAAGCGTTTCTAAGTGAACCGGAACCGTTGCTATGGTATTCCGCGACCGTTTCTAATGTGATCACGACCGTTACTATGGTAACCGGAACCGTTGCCATGGCAAAGGGTTACCCCTCTCCCGGGTGGGTCATGTGGGGAGAACATACACTTTTCCCCTGCTAAATTAAATGCTGAATTAAATTATATAAATCTGAGTTGCGAAATAAAAAAAAGAAATTTATTAAAATAAATAAAATATACATCTTAAAAATTATGGTGAGTTCAAGTAAAATACGGAACTCAGTTACATGTTACAAATGAACAAAATATTTTTAAAAGAGGAAGAAGTGCAAAGATTTTGTTAAATTTTGTTTTTAATGGATTTACTTTTATTGTTCTTATAAATACAATTATAATAATTATTATATAAATAGGTATTGTCGAAGCTCGCAAGAATAATAAATTAAAATATGGAAAGCACCCATCTAGGTTGGAGAGTTACCAATTTAAAACAACATACAAATGCACAGCACTAAAGCAACCTCACATTCGTCAAAATATTCCTCAACAATTATGCTGGGTAAAATAATATTTGTTAGAAAGACAAAAGAATAGAAACAGATTTTGCAACACATTCTGTGTGACTTTATGAAAGTGCGTTCTAATGATTGTGAAGAGGCGTTTATTTACCACTACTTTAATTTGTAAATAATTCTAAAGGTTTCTATTTTTAATTTTATTTTTGATTCATTTAAAATGAAGTCTGAAATTAGTATAAAAGACCTTCTTGATGAGGGTGATTCAGATACGGACGCTTTTTTAAGATGACAAGAAGGGTTTTGCTGTTCTTATGGACGACTCTCTGTAAGTGTACTTATGTACTTTTAGTTGATTTTAATTATTGAATAAAAATTATTAAATGTTGAAGTTTCATAGTTTGCATTATTTAAACATTTTAGATTAAATGAATAAAAACATATTTTTTCGTATTTGCCATATGGTATATGTCCGCGATATTAAAGAGAATGAAACTTCTGTTTTTCTTAAAATTATTTTATTAATGATTTTTATAAAAAAATATTTTGCAATGATTCCATAAACAATTTTTAACACTTTTATAAAGTATTCACTTTAATTTATAAAGTATAATTTATCAAATCCCTCGATATTTGATAGACAACTTTGTGAAATAAAAGTATCTTTTGTTGACAAAACTTACATATTGAAGATTATGGCTTTTATATATAGTTCTTTATTATTACTGGTATTGAAGGTTATTGAGACATGAATGAATTAGTTCAAATAAAGAATGATTCTGTAAATCGTCTTCAGCAAATGGACAAAAGAAACGTAAGCAAAGCTTTTAAAAACTTATAAAAAGGACTATTACAAGATCATACAAAAATGTACTGCAATTCACACGAACGGAGCCTTTACATAAAGATTAAGTACAAATTAAAAGAAAAAAGAAAAAGAGATTGTTAAAAATTGTAAAATTTTCGAAGAATATTAAACGATTTTTTTGATCCGATAAATACGCACAAATTTGCGACAGATAATTATATAATTTAAGGAAACGAAATTATAGTTTTGTACTCCAAAATATTAAAAGATATTCAAAATAAAATTAATTATGGTAAATTTTAGGTATTTATACAATTTTAACCGAAGCTCAAACTAATACCACCAATCCAACGACCATTTCTTCAAACACAATTAATGAAACAATCTCAACATCAAGTTTAAATTCCACTTTAAATTCTACACCAACCCTCAGTCCTTCCATAGCAGGCAATAATGCGTCGTCTGCGGCAAGTACGACGACAAATATCCCGACTTTAACAACAAACAATGTGATCGTTAATTCTGCGTCATCTACAGTAGCACAAGCTAGTTCTTCATTAACAAGTGCTTCATTATCTAATTCTTCAACAGCACCAAATATTGTGTCATCTTCTGCAAGTCCCATTACAAATTCTTCCACTTCAAATTCTTCACTAACAACAAGTAACACAACTTTGAGTACAACAACTTCTACAATACAACCAGCGGGCTCTACATTATCTTCAAGTCCTTCAACAACAGCCAGTAATGCGTCATCTCCCGCAATTATAACCAATATTAATTCAACTATCACAACTTCTACAATAAGTAAAACGTTTTAGATAAAAATTCTAATAACAATGTTTTTTGTTAACAGTTACTAATGCTCTGACTACAATCACCACTGTTGCTCCTCCAAAACCCGGAGAATACACAGTCAAAGCTAGAATGGGACTTACTTTCGGAAGCCGTCCATATAATCCAGCGTACAACAATACTTCATCCCCAGAATATTTATCATTTACTAATGAAATATTTAATAAAATGCAAAGTGCCTTACTGGCTCAAGCTATTCGACTAATTGACATTCTATTTGATGGTATTCGGTATGCTTGTACGTAATACTATTTCGTACAAATAATAATTTATTTCAGATCTGGAAGTATTATCGTCGACATGCAGGTCACTACTGCCTCAAATACATCTCAAAATGATTCTGCAGCTGTAAGTGCCCTCCAGACGGCCGTTAAAAATGCGTATGGAGCTAATGTAACTTCCACGGGTATTTTTACAATACTTATTTTATGTATTAAATAAATTTTTTATTTGATTTTTAGTTGACTAAAATTTTAATATAAGTGACATTTTTGAGTAAATAAGAATTGAGTAATTAAGAATAAATTCGTGCATATTAAATATCTGTTAAAGATGCTCTTCAGATATTCTTACTTGGAATAAATTTACTTCTCATTATTCTTACAACTGGACTTAATCTACGATATTTATTCTTTGTGTATGACGAAAGATCTCAGTAAACGGAGACTGGCGAGGAAATTTTGAAATTTAGGAATTGAAAAAGTATAAATTTTATTAGTTTGAATATAAAATAAATAAAAAATAATTCGCAAAATATTGTAGTTTAAGTATTTTAATGGACCATCTGAGAATTGTAACAAAATACATTTTATGAAGATTGGAAAAGAAAATGTGAAGGTTGATTAACCATATTCTTATAAGGAAAGAGATTTTTAGTTGAAGTTAGTTGCGTTTACACTATTTTCATTATTCGAACTAGAATTCATGATGATAAAATTTTTAACAAATAATTTAAAACATAAATTTAAACAAATTTTCATTTCTCCTTTTCTTTAAAAACCGCTTTTCAGTTTGTCATTTCCTTTATTTATTTAATTTTTTTCTTTTTCTCTTAAATAGTGAAAAAAAAACTATTGCGATTGTTTTTAATTAAACTGTTTTATTTTAAATAATTTATTATTTTAAGTTAAATATTTTAAGTGTGTTTATTTTTCTTTTAGCTAGTATTAAATTAAACCTTTATTTATTTTTTTTGATTTTTCGGATTATTTATTTCAAGTGTTTTTTTAAATATTTTTTTTATTTTTTGTATGTCTATACCAATTTTTTAATTGAATATAAGTTAGTTTTTTGTGGTATTTTTAAAATTTCTTTTTCTAATTGTTTATGCATTTTAACATTTAAATTAACATTTTTCATTTTTTTGTGTAATGTTAAAATGCCGTTTTTTTTATAAATTTTACATATGGTTTTGAGACGTTTAATGAATTTAATAATTAATTGTTGATTTAATTTGATCTTAATTTTAGAAATTAGAATTTTATATAAAATTATTTGGTGAAATGAAATTTTAAAAAACTCTTTATAGGAAAATTTTAGGAATTGTCAAGACTAATTGAATTATTTACATAAACAAATTGTTTTCATATTTTTCACAAGCGCAAAAATATTTTAATATATAAAGAAAAAATTCTTGTTTTATTGAAGTTTTTCGATATTTTATAAATATTTTTAAAAACTAAGGGATCAATTATAAAATAATTTTGTATATTTTATGATTGAGCACGATTGTGGCCATGGGTTCGAGGATGGCCAGGAATGACCTTCAAGGTCAATATCCTTAAAGTTATTTAACACTGCATTTATTTATTTATTTTTCTCAAATATTCCTTGAACTTTTAAATGTATTTCGATGACTTTTTAAACTATTAATTACTTAGAATATTAAATTTCAAATTTTACTAATTCATTTATTACTAAATATGCTTGAGTTCAGCTTCATATTTATTTCAATATTCTTTTCTGGAATTTTTTGTCTGAAATGAATATAAATAACAAAACTAAGAACTTAACAAAATTAATTTAATAATTATTTTTTTCTTTCAGTTAATATTACTCAAAGTTCGTCGATCGTCACAGGTGAATATTATTTTATATTATTTGATAATTTTCTTTAAAAAGACAAATGCAATTCAAAATGCTTTTTTATTTTATATAAAAAACAATTAATAAAATATTAAATATTAAGAAATTTATTAATATAAAAAATGAAAATATTTTTTATTTTGGTGTAATCGTAATTATTTTTCTCATTTATTTGTAAAAATATTCTTATCAAAAATATAAAATTAATAAATTAGAATAAATGATAGTTCTAAAATGTATATATTTATTTTTTTTCAAATGTCAGCATCAGACAACAAGTAAATTTATTTGATATTTCGAAAATAAAAATTACTAAGATCAGAATTAAATGATCAAAAAGTCGTGCTGTTTATTCATATTACAATTAAATAAATGTTAAATTTCTTTTTGTCTGAGGCCCTTTGTTGTCGGTATATGAATTACATTAGCAGAATCATATAATGCGACTGGCTATTCATTCCTATGTCAAGAGGTTTTATTGACAATTTTTAAAGGTTATAAGTCGTAAATGCCTTCCAAAGGCTGAACCGTACTTTAATTAAATTTAATTAAATTTATTTACCAAAA
>MQRK01144964.1:0-11979 GCA_001938485.1 Girardia tigrina | reverse complement strand
ATAAAATATTATGTTTTTTTAATTAACCTAATCATTTGCTTGTTTTTGAAACAAAAAAGATGTATTGTAAAATTGTGTTTATTGATATAAGAAAGCAACTCGCGCTTACTAAAATCCATCCATTTTGATCGACAATCCACCCGACCAATATTTGAGCCACGATTCTGTCAAACGTCTCAATTATCTTGGGAATGGTGTCCCATTTGCCATTCCTGGCGCAGTCAACAGCCAAACTTGAGGCCACACAAAGCACAGATATTATCTTTCCCCAATAGATGTTTTTATCAGTCGATCCGGAATTATAAATCAAAGCATTAGCGAACTGGAAAAAGGCTTCACTGATTTTATCATGTTCCCAACTGATGTTGATTCCCATCTGAGAGGAAACATTCTTATACAAGTCAGGATACATGAATTCCAGCTGAGCCCCAATGTCTTGGAATTCATTGCAGGAAATGCTAATTGCCTCCGGGGTCTGGGAACCAGAACTAGATCCCAACATGAAATTTGAAATCGCATTGACCCCATGAAACGCTAAAACGCTTCCAAAAGAATGTTTCTTTAAGTCGGAGTTCCTGGCAAGGAATGAATGTTATATCAAGCCGATCCATCCATCACATTTACCTGACATTGTCCATTTTGATTAAATTTAACCTTCTGAGTTTCTTTGAAATGAAATCCTTGCAAATCTGGTGTCCCTGAGTTATCACTTCATCTGGGGTAGGAGGATCTTTCGGTTTCTGAATGAGAATTTGACGATACCACATGATGCAGATGAGACTGAATAGCGGCTTGTTCTTGTGCAGTTCACTTGATGATCATTCACCAGTCTCACAATCCATTGTGAAATTGTTATGTGTTTTCATTGACCGACGGTGTTGCTCAATATTGTGTTTTGTTTGTGCATCTCACACCACTCATTTGTCTGTGTTTTGTCGTTTAAGACTGTTTTATCAGAGATGATTAATTGCTCAATTGTACTGAAATTCCTTTTAAAATCGCTCAATAATGTGCAATTTAATGAGTAATTGTTTTTTAATATTGATTATCTCTGATTGATCGTGAATGATCGATTATTTTACGTGTGTGTCGTTGTGTGAGACGTCACATAAATGATAATGATTGATTGATAATCGGCGATGATCCCGGATCTTAGGATCAATATCCTCAACGACTTCCTGAATGGAAACTGGAGCAACATTCCCCCGATAAACCGCCGCCATTTCGTGCCAAATTTCGAGGACATTCTTTTCTCTTCTTCTCTCTTCATCATCTATTCTATTCTCAAACATAAAAATTAATGCTGCAATTTCCCTCAAAATTTTTCTTCAGAACTTAACACAATCTTTGCTCGTAACATTAAACCTACCGGAGTGATCGAATGACCGCTTTCTTGTTAGATTGAAGGTATATATGATAAATTTGTAATATATATGGCCATATACAAATAATAATTGTTTATTTGAGAAGCGGTCATTTGAGCACCTTCGGTAGACAAATCTCGTCTCTAAATGGATCAAAGAGCATAATCGATTGGATAATGGAAGCAATATTACCAAACATAACTTAAAATGTGCAATCGATTTTAAACTATTGGAAGAGAGTGACGAGTGAGTCCTAATTGAGAAGATCAATGATTTTATAAAATTACTGTTCACGCTCCAAACTCGCCTTCTGTATTAAACATTTTCAAATAGAACCTTAATTGATTATAAATTCACAATTTATCGTCTTTTATAAGTGTCAAAAAAATAATGTTAATTTAGTAGAAGGTGGAGAGTTATCCGCCGAAATTAATTACCAAAAATAAATGTTGAAAATGGCGTTCAAAGGTTTTTTATATAAAATTTATATAAAATAATTGAAATTTATTTTTATCTCTTGTTTTTAATATTATAAATTCACGTGTTCTTCATCCACAATCGTGTTGTAGACAGAACACCTTTGGAGGACGACCCTTTCTGTCTCTGGTCGACAGGGGGTCTCTGTTTAATAAGATAGTGGGGGGTAAAAAAATTCTAACTTTTGTAAATCGAGTTAATCAAAATTTTTTATATTTTAATAATTTTCCCCTGTCATATATTTTGCATAATTGTTTTACAATTGCTAAATTAATTAATTTCTACGTACCGGAAATATGATGTAAATGGTGAATAGAACCCACAATCATGAGACCAATACCGACCCCTATCTATTTTAAATGATTTAACTTTTCTGTTCCTTCTTAAATACCAACCAAGGACGCGCCTCTGAAAAAGTTCTACTTCATCTTCTTCTTTTTCTTCATTCGCAGTGTCTGGTTTGAATAATTATTTACAAACTTTCTGTAGGGTTCTGCTCTCGATCCTTTAGTGTTAATATTATACATTCTTGTAGAAGGTTAACCCTGAAACGTACCCTAAATTTATTTTATAATATAATCATATATTAATATTTTATTGATTTAATTTATGTAAATTAACATTATCAGTGTTAGGTTCGATTTCAAAAATCACAGCACCAAAATTTTGTTAATACCACACCGTAACATATTTTTCGAGCAAATTTTCGAGGAACGATTTTTCTTTTACACAAACCATTTATACGTAAGGATAATGAAATATAAATATGAATACTTAACTTATTATTACTTAGATATATCAAAATATTCGAATGGAATTTGATTCTTTCGGTAATCGAAATCTATGCAAATGTTTTTTATAATGTTATAAATAAATAAATAAATATTGTAAATCTTATTTGAAAACAAACTGAAATTAAATGGTGAACACTTTCACTTCTTAAAATTTATTTCTTCTTTTATGTGCTATATTATATATAATATAATATATTTAATAATTAATATAATATGAAGAGAGGACCTAGGCCATTTCCCAGCAATACCCTTCAACCTTTTCCCTTTTAGTTTCATAAATCAAAAACGCCGATAGTAAGTATCACAATAGCAGTAAATTAAACAATATTAAAGTATTTAAATTTTGGATATCACCCGACCCAAGAGAATGGAGCAGGACGCAAAATTAGGGAAACCTATTGTTGAAGCATTTCAGGAATGTCTGAAAGAGAGTCAGTATAATTTGCGAACTAAAATCCGTACGTTAGACAAGTGAGACAAGGAGAAATATACTTTTTGTTTTCATTTTATCCTTTCCAGTCTGATTGTAGCAGTATTCCATTTTTGGTGAATAAAAGTTTCAGTGAAATGTAAATAGAATCGCAAATACTGTTGACACAGATCTAAAATACGCAATTTAGTACCGATGTTCGAGGGTTGTTATTTTTAATATTATTACTGTTAATATGAAAAGTGAACCAGAAAATAGATACCCAAATGTCAAATACAATGTTTGTTGACCACCGCAAATAATTTATCCGTTTGTATTTGAATCAGTCGTTTTTGGGGACAGCGAATTCTGATGTACGAAGATGCAGTCGGTGACAATGGAAGTGGACAACAAGCAGCTGGACATCGACTATCGAGAATCAAAAAATGTTTGAGACAAATGAAAATTTGCGAAAATAAGCACAGCGTAGGAAGATCGACACAGACGAAATGTAGTTTTACTAAAGATTGAAACAATGCTAATAAAAGATTGTTAAAAAATTAAATTCTGCACTCTAGTTTTGGTATTGGATTCGTTGCCTCAATTTTTACATATGAAAATTTCTTATTTGATATTTTTTAAAAAGGTGACGGAAGTGTCATTACATGAAATATTGAACATTTTCACTACATGTTGTAACAGCTTTTGAGAAACAACTTCAGCCATTTCAGGTAGGTGCGCGTCTGAATTTTGAATAGAGTTACAAAAAACAATTTAAAAGACAACAAATCACCATACCTCAATGTTAGGGCTTAAATTTGAAGCTAAAATTTTTGATGTAGTAAATTAATTTAAATAAATTGGTTCCTCCAATTTAATAATTGAATCATATTAAAAAAAAGAAATTGTTTTAACATTCAGAGTTTAGAAAAAATTCAAAAAAGTGGAAAAATGTTTATTAAAATAAATTTTCACTAAATGTCGATACTGATAACGAATACGCTATTATCTGTCTCAATCAATTCAAATGGAACATTTATAACAAAAATATGAACGAAATTGCCTTGAAAAAGGATCCGCTAACGATAATGATGAGAACATTGGACGAGAGACGTTGGGGCTCAGCAGACGCCGGTGAGATAGTGAATTTTAGCCCCCCGCGTCCCGTACTTCTTACTTTGTATTACGGAGTAGTCGGCCGTTCCGAAAGAAGATAACACTCAAAATCGATTTAGCTAATTTATTAACATTAATACTCTAAAACTTCTAATAATTCCCCAGTACAGCCATTTTTTCTGATCAAATTTTTTCTCCATAATAACCCAATACTTCTTATTATTCCACACGCTGAAACCTGGTAGAATAAAACGTGCGCCATGTGAGCTGATTGCAAAATCGGTTAATATTGCTTGGAATACTATTTTAAAAGAACTGATTATAAAATGTTTTTATTCATGTTTCTTATATGAAGGAATGAGCTGGCTCATTGCCAAAGATGAACAATTTGGTATCAAATTTAGAACAAAATATTGTGCTAGTTTAAATCATTAAGTTCTTGATGGTGAGGACTATTCGGAATCTGGCTATTCGGAAATTGATGAATAAATTTGATTTTATAAAAATATTTTTTTGATTTTTATAAATTTCTTATAATCTCCCATGTCCTTGTTTTTCCGACTTTTTGAAAAAAATAGAATAATCCCCAGGGGGATTATTGGCAGTTATAGAGTATCACTACTTTATTAAAATACGTACAAATTATTATTTAGAAATATGTAAAATCAATTTTAATGATTTACATGTCGGATTTTTCGGTTTGTTTCATAATTTTTGCAGTCAACTTCAGAATTTTATTCAAAAAAACAAAAATTAAAAATTTTATAGTTATTTATTATATTTAATAACCGACTTCAAGTCAAGTAAGCTTGCATTATTCAAAACTGAATAAATTTCTAAAAATTAATATTTTTTAAAAAATAGTTATTAAATATATTCGAATAACATGAACAGAAATGTTGCTAAAGAAGAGGCAAGGGGAGAGTTATGAGAATGTTGAAGATACAAGTCCCAAATCTCATGTTTGAAATCGACCACAAGCAATTTTGCGAAGATCACAGATTTCTCCTAATGACTGCGATCGTATAGTTGAGGAAACAATCGAAGGGCATTTTATTAGAGCAAGAGCAGAAGTGTATCGTCTCAGCTATAAGGCAGTATACTGTACCGTAAAACGATACGTAGATATATGTCTCAGTACGGTTCTACGAGGAGGTTATAGAATATCTTTGCTTTAAAAATAGATTAACCATCAATTCACTGCCAAAGTTTATGAACCGTGTACTGTGACTCTACTTCGAATGTCTTTGTAGCTTAATGATACATTTCAGGTTACGCTATCATTAAGTACAACAGACAGTGTGTTGAGGGAATTCCACTATACCCTCAAGAGAATTACCCTAATCCCTACGTGAAGAAATTGTCTTGAAACAATTGAGCTTAGACAATCTAATGCTTCAACATTTAGAATTTCGAAGTTGAAAATGATAATAAAAACATTATTTTCATGGACGAAGTTGGTTTTTGTGTGATCTCAAGACGCAGTAGAAGTAGAAACAGAGGTCTAGAATCTGCCTATCGGTCGGTTCCAGCAGCAAGAAGCAGGAAATTTTCAGTGGCAGAATAACAAATATGTCAATTCAATTTCACAAAGGTTGAGCAAATCTCAGCACATTTGTAAATGTTTTAGGATTATCGTGTCTCACTGAAACTTTTATAGCTTACGCTGGCCATTGAGATTCGCTTAAGTTTTAAGTTTCTGTTATGCAACTGTAAGCAATACGGATTTACACAGGGTGTGAAAATGTCAAGCAAGGGAGTAGGGTAGAAAGCTGAAAATATTCCAAGAAGCAAATTTCAATAATGTAACAATTAAATGTCATGATAATTATGCAAACTGTAATATAAAAAAAATGTCACTTGTGTACATAAATGATGAATAAAATGTTGTTTGATATTCTTTCATAGCAAGAACTGCAACTCCTCGGGAAGACATCTATCGTGCCAAATCCGAAAATTGGACCAATCTCAATGTACCCATGCAATATTGTTATAAAATTGGTGACTAAATCATATTTGATATGACTCAATGTGCTTCGGGTGACCTGTTGAGCTAAATATTCTCTGACTGCTAGCTTATCTACTCGAATCTTACCCACTAATCGATTTTGTTCTAAAACTATTCAAAGCCTTGTTTGAAATTGCAAAGTTGTTCGTCCAATCATATTAAAGTATTTTTATGTAAGATATTTTGGACAAAATGATCCTCTGGTTGTATTAATATTAACAGTTTTACCAAATAAAAATGTTAATATTTTATCTCGTCAGGTATAAAAATAGGAGGAATAACGTCGCAAAGTGTAGGATAAAGTGGTTTCTACAAGTTTTAATAAAAAAAATTAAAACATTTAAAATTTTTGGTAAGCTAGGTGACGTACAACAAATATTTTCATATGAAACACGTTTATTTATTAAATTGAAGAGATACATGATGCACTTTTTGTGCCCAGCAGGTTGTATCATTCATCACGGTATATCACTACTCATTTTTGAAGTAATTCATAAAGTGATCGGAGGTATATGATTTTCATGCTTCGGACTTGTGAAGTCCTGCAATCCTTTTTCTTAGGTGGGTCGGTAACTTCTGAAGACATGGCTTACATATTGGTTTACGGTCGATTTTATAAATTTTGGACCTATGTATCAAAAATATAAAATTGCGCTAAATCAATCGTGACGTACGTATCATCGAGCAACATGTCACATGCAGAACATCGGAAGTGATCTACACAATAGACTTTCTTGAGGAATTCGACAGACTGTTTACCAACGTCTTTGTTACAGTATTCACAGAGCTTGGTTGACATCATTTGGAAATGAAGTTCACAATAAACTTCTTTGTTGAGTACGAAATAGCGAGTTCCAAGGAATGGCTTGCTGCAAAAGCTGCATACAAAGTGTTCCACATGATAGGCTTTGCCGAGGGCGTAGATAACTCTTTCTTCGACTGGTCGTCTAAATAACCGATAAGACAAGTATCAAAATAAATGTACGCTACTTGCATGCTGCGCAAATGGGAATACCCATTTTATCGAAACAACGTAAGCAATAGAAGTTGCCGTCTTTTTCTCTAAAATTTTTGTCAAGTTCATTCTGGCAATTTGTACATTTGAAATGATAAGGATGATAAAATTCTCCATCGCATTTCAGATATTCCTGTCCTCTTATTCCTGCCTTGCATTTGTGACAAATGTACACCGCAGGCACTTGATTCTTTAAGAGTGCATGGCACTTTTGACAGTATGGACTACAAAACACTCAATATACTTTTACGTTGATGTAAAAGTTTTAACTTGTTTTCATATTTCTTGAATGTCGAACTCCCGGCCAATGACTCCCTACAATTGGTACAGTTGAAGCATTCGGCGTGCCAGGTGTGGTCGATGGCCTTAATAATCTTTCCTCTTAAGATAAACTGGTCTAAATTCAAAATATAATAAAAATATAATAAATCGGTAAATTTATAAAAAAACATTTAAACGCGAACAAATTTAAAAGATTGTAACAAACTTCCTTCGACTTTTTATATTTGTGGGGATAATTGTGAATGTTGTAAGTTTGTTGTTTTTATGCTGTTTAGATTTGTGACTCTCCTACTCAGATGGGATTGATATGTTATTTGATTGATTATTTGAATATAATGAAATTAATTTAATGATATTAATTTTAAGTACTAATTAATTAAAGTTTGATAATTATGAATTTTAATAATATTTTCAGTAAACGATTTTAACTTATTAAATTTAATATATTTTAAAAATTAATGTTTATTTAAAAAATTACATATTGTCTTTTTATCCAATAAAATTATGAGAAATTAAAATGTAATATTAAAATTTCCTATTTATTGATTTTTTTCATATTTGAACACGTAATCAAACACTATATCAATCAATAAAGATGACCTCTGAAAATTGTTGTGAAGAATCTGTTTGTGTTGTAAATAAATGTTTGCATTCAAATTAAAATGTTGGGATCATGTTAAAAGTACGCCCCAAATGTTGTTAATAATATTATTTGAAGCGAACGACATTATATACTAATGTACACCTCAGAGCTTTGACTTGACTACCAATCCCTTTGTTAACCTGGCGCTCTCCACATCGATAGCGTAGCACGCAATGGGCGCGCGCATTTTCATAAAGTTGCGTATACACGTCCTGTCCGATACAATATGTTTTTAATAATTATTTGTTTTATTGATGATTTTAATTAAGTCATAGGACGCGTATCGTTGACTGTCCGTTCAAGGGGTTGGTAGTGATCAGACGTTATAACCGATTAATTAACATCCAAATATGTCCACGAGATCTCACCGCCTCAAGTAGTCACAAAATCTTCTCAACATGCGAATGAAATCTTAATTCATTAACCTTTTAAGTCCAGAATCCAATTTTAAGGACACAACACAAGTTCGTATCAGTCAATGATAAATGCATTTCTTTTGTTTGTGGTTGTTACGTCTTGATTATTTGTTTAGTGAGTAACTGTGAGCAATTGTCACATTTTCATATTTGTTACTTTGATAATACTTTTATGTTGTTCAAAATTTTTAGTTTTAACTGCTAGAATTTCTAGCTTCAATTGAGTTATGTTTTATCTCTTAACATTGGTTTGGTTTTCCTTCTGTCCCCACAAGAGGCATCTAAACCCTGCCACCCTTGAGCTAGGCCTGTTGGATCCCGGTATTCGATTGTGAGGACGAGTATTATTTCAGCAGTTACAATTCTTTATGTGCCAGTGTTACCTTCATCATCGTTATAAAGAACACATTTCTTTACATTTGCATAAAAACCTTAATTCTAAGAAATGAAAGAACTTTAGACTCTCTAGATCTAAAAATACTTTTATATTTTGCGGCCACTCTAACACTTAGTCCACAATAGTTTTATGAAAGGAAAAGACATCAGAAGATAATTTTGAAATTGCCATGAGTGTCAGGAGTATTTTCGAATGGTGTTTATTGTATGTTGTTTTAAGATTGTGTTTCTGCCACCCAGATGGAAGATTGATGTGTTGAATGCTTTGAACTGTCGGATTATTAGGACAATTTTGAAATGTAAACAACAAATTTAAAAATTAAATTAATATATTTTAATCAATAAATATATAATAATATTTTAATCAAAATATATTAAATCTATTTGAAAGTGGTTTAAAATATTTTAAGAGTTGGTTGTCATATGAAGATTTATTCAATCATAAATAATAAATTTAAATAATTTTTAAATATTTTAGTAAAGAATCTTAATTTAAATTTGTTCGAATAATTACATATTTAGAAAGAGAATTAAATTTATCAATTAAGAACGATGTCGAACTTAAAAATTTTTGTGGAGAATTGTTCTGGAGGCAATTCGAGTTGTGATGTCAATAAATGTATTGAAAATCACATAAGTATTCTTATAATGAGAATGTAACAGAGACATTACATTTTATTTATGAAATATTTTAGAAATATAATATAACCTTTTAAACATAAAAGAATTGCATTTATCTTTTATTTAATACAGTGTTTCTGAACTATTTTCTCTATGCAGTTCACTTCTCAAAGTTTAAAACATTCTCGCCACATGTAGATACAAAAAGTCAAAATTAAAAATGATTGTTTTGTTTTAAGCTAGGAATTGCGTCCAATAAATACCCAACTTAATGTCAGAAAAGGTAATAGCAAACTTTAGTTTTTTTGTGTGAATAAATAAATTAATATAGATTTTTATTTCAGTAATTATTCAATTTTATCACACGCATTAAAATTTTCACTGTCATTTTTTGTAGTTTCGTCAGTGCGATGATTTCAGAGGTTGAATATCGCGGCGTTATCGAGTTCTTTGTGTTGCACAAGAATAAGATGTGCAATCAAATCTACGATTTTTTGCAGTCAACTTACCTATATAACTCTGACAACAGAGAGCTTAAATGTGGTAGCACTTCCGTTTTTTATCTAGAAAATCAAGTCGGTCTCAAGAGATTTTTGACACACTTGATGAACATTTAAAAAATATGATCCAAGAAGAGCATCAAGGAGATGCTGTCAATGAAGCTAAACATTAGTGTTGGTAGAGCCCATGCAAAATTGAAATCAGTGGGTGTCAAAAAACTGTGCTCCAGATTCGTACCCCGCTTCTTGACTGGTGAAATAATACGAAACCGCTTCGAATGCAGTCAGAACAACTTGAACTATGAAACCAGCACGGAGAGAATGTCCTAGCAAAATTCGAACCCCATTCAGTATGTATTTGCTAGAAACTAAGTGTGAGTCAACAGAATGCAACCTATCTAGAGAGAAGCCATCTTTGAAGATACGAACGGGGACAATTCATTGACGAGCGATAATGCCTTCTATTTTCTATGATCATAAAAATGTTATTCTCATGGATTTCGCGAATAAAAGCATCACCATCAATGCTGCCTATTACAGCCAAATTGTGGCAACCGAAAAAAGGAATAGATAGAAGCAGGTTCATTTATATTTTTCTTAGGCTCACAAGCATTAAAATGAGAAATGTTGACCAAAATATTCATCATTAATTGCGACCATGTTCCAATTGGAAGTCTCTCAAATGGGAAATTTATTGTCAAACACGCTTTCGATCTTGATAATATTTGATGTTGCAATCTTGATCTGGATCTTCTGAAATTCGTTATTAAATTTGGTCATTGTTATATCAATAGTTTCTTTCGATAGTTTTTTCATTTTGAATTGGAGTACACATTATCACATAATATCTTTAGATCATTAATAAAGCAAAAGATCTTTAATCATATTACGACGATATTTAGATTCAGAGAAGCTGCTTCAGTGTCGTATCCAGATCCGTGTCAGTTTTATTTATTCAAGTATGCAAAAATTTTATTTAAAGAAGGAATAATGTTCTCATATATTTAAGTACAAAATCGTCACAGATTCTTCTTGTTTTCCCTTTAGATTGTATTTATTCTGGTTCAACAACGATCCGTGTTATGTACATTTACTGATACAAAAGAGCAAAAGCGAGGCCACAAAATTTGTATAATTCTTGGAACTTTTGACTTGATAATCTTGAATAAGTTGAGTCTTTCTCTACCGAGAGGTCGAAAGAATATTCCTAACTTTGATAAAATCTTGGGTCATCGAAATTAATGATCGTCAAGATACCAATAACATATGCGACTTGTTCATTTTTTACGAAACTAACTGTTAAGGAAACTTACTGCATCTGTTACAGCTGGGCGCAAAGAGGATCTTGTAGTCATGGATGCAATACATTCGCCCCTCGTTCTACAGATGAAATAATAATATTCTGATCAGATTAGCATTGAGTATCTGTACTTGAAACACGAGATCCGCCTCGAGCTCCTGGAGACATTGGGCACAACTGAAATGCGAACAATTAAATAATAATAAAATTGAAACCCATTTTTACACGAAGCACTTCTTATGAAACTGATTTTTGTCGAAGACAACCTTGCTCTCGCCCTCGGCAAAACCTTCTTCGCAATGGTGGCAGACTTCGCTTTTCGATCTAATAGGTACTATTAATATTCTATTTTTATAAGAATGGGAAATATATAAGTATATGATTATTGACTTTGTAAAATAAATTATAAATTTCTATAAACATTTAAGAATAAAACGAATAAAACTCGGTCTTACTCGCGTCTCCTCGACAGCAAAGGATTCGTCGTGACTTCCCCGACGGCCTGAAGCATGGTTTGAGCCATTCTGTACCGATGAGATGCACAAAAATCAATAAAAAATGATGTAAAGCGCGAGCTATTGAAACTCACAACGTGTTTGACGTGAATGATAACAATATAATAATAATAATCGTGTGCG
>MQRK01144941.1:0-15801 GCA_001938485.1 Girardia tigrina | reverse complement strand
CTTTAATATTAGACAAGTCCTAAGATATATAGATATAGATATAATTTTTTATGGCAAATTAGTTTTAAATAAATCGAATTATATTTTAGTAATTAATTGAGTATTGTATACGTATACTTCTTAAGAATATATTTATATACAACAAATAAAGCCGTAAATATTTTTCCCAGATGTTTAATTTACTTTCAAGTTTTTATGTGCCTCTTTATTTACTGTACTAAATCACCATGAACGCACCTGTAAATGATGTGCCGATGACTTTGGGTAACACGGGTGTGAGTGAAAAAGAATTGATCAAAAGAGAATTAATAGTACTTTTGGCTTAAAAAAACAATGGGTATGGAACAATGAGATATTGAAAGTGTCCCTTCCAACATAGCACTAAAAGTCTTTGTACAGTTAAGGTTTTACAAACTTATGTAACTAGAGACCATGATTGGTCTTTCTTAAGTAGTATGCTGAATTATCGGAAAATTCTTGTATATTTTATGGTTTCTATTCGATACAGAGTCTAAGATTCAATACCTTGTGTCCAAATATAGCTTATAGAGTTGAAGAAGAATAACTATAAGTTATAATATTGAAATTTTTAAATGTAATAGAAATTTTTTAGAGACAGCTGTAACACCAGTATCACATTCCAGCAGTTTATTCATGTCCAAATCACCATTACTGTATTTATTGCGTGTTAAATGATACGTTTCAACACTATCCTTCACTTACAGTGCTTTTTAAAAACATTCAAAAAGGTAACGTTGTAATGAGAGTACATTTAACTAAACCATTGAAATTAAACTGAAAAGGAGATTTTTTGTTGCTATATTTTTTGCAATTTGTGATTAAAACTATTGAGAGGATAAAATATTATTGAAAGAAAATATCTTTACATATGTTTCATATTATCTTCATATAAATCAAATGAAAGTTTGAAGATATTAAATGATTTCCATGGATTAATAATAAAAATATGCTTTTTGAAGCTTGATTTATGTAATGAATATTAATATAATGAATAATAAAAATGATTCAGATTAAACTTCAATTATCTGCATTTAGCTATATCTATTTTATGAATGTTCCAGCTATACGAATAATCACTGTTACTAAGATATGAACATTTTAAGAAAGTTTTAATTCTTTTAAAAAAATATATAAAGAGCCTCTAATTCTCAATATTCGAAAAGAGAAAAAATATATTTCAGTTCATCGAAGAATTAAAGTCTTAAAAATTTTAATAGACAACGGATAGACGACGAAAGATTAATTAAGATTAATTAATTAAGTTCCAAGTAGAGAATTAGATAATACTCTCTTCTGTTATAGCTTATGATATGTACGAATTGAGATCTTAGAACTCGGTGAACTCAAATGAAATAATGGTATACCTTTTAGCAGATTGATAGGTAAAAATAATTTTTAAATGTCTGTTTGTCTTCTGTATTAAACATGGAACTTAAAATCACAATGTGTCTCTCCTATGTAGACAATCTAAGGGTAAAATAACATCGAAACCTGGTAACAATGATCCAAAAATTGTAATATATATTATGACAGAGCAATCCATTGCATTTAAAATATGATGTAACACATAAAGATATAAAATATCTTTATTTAGTAGAAAAGAATTAAATAAAAAGACAGAAATTATATATCAGTATTCAAATCAGTGAGTGGTGTACAGCACATTTGTTCTCTTATAGATCAGTTCTTTTACGTCGAATAGCATATTAAACCGCAATTACAAACAGAGAATGTTATTATAAATTTTGAAAATCGTAAATCGTATAAATCGAAAAGTGTATTTCACTATTGAACTTTCCATTAGTACGTATGTGGAAGAAAGAAAAAGAAGACATTCGAATGTGCATAGAATTTCGTCAGTTGAATAGAATTACTGCCAGACCAGCATTTCTTATGCCAAATGTGAATGATATGCTGAACACGTTGAATGGGACTCAACATTTTAGTACGATTGATATTCGAAAGGTGTACTATCAAGTTGAGTTAGACAAAGAATGCTTTTCGAGATAGTAGCAGTCCAAGCAACTTTTCAAGAGCTAATGGTCAAAGTCCTAGGATACTTGAATTGGAAAGATACTAAGAAACAGAGTTGTGAAAAAAAGGAAAAGAACGAAAATACGATAGAAATAAAGTGAATATTTCAAACTGAGGACAAAGGTCTGATAAAAAAAGGCAACACAACAATGTATGAAGATCGATACATGAGTTCAACCACAATGAAAAACCGAAGATACGAAAGAAGTTATGAATTGGAATTAAAAGATTGTAGGAATGTTTGAGAGTTGAATGGCTAAAGCCATATAAATCAAGAGAAATGTTAAATGTTTTATATGTTTGAATGTTGTGTGTTAATGTTAAATTGTGTCTCTCCTATCTAGATAGTTGATTAGTATTTTAATTCTTATAATCTCCTACTAAATTTTATTTAACTTAAGATTTAATGTTTAAATTTATTTTTAATATAACCCGGCGATCGAACTCTTGGTCTATTTGACCCACTACATTTTGAAATGAGCTTATTTCTTAAAATTCTGTGTGAATTTATCACATTTTTCTGTAGATGGAGCTAACAGTCACCCATATCAACGGTATATAGCCATTTTGAAACGGGTCTCATAGACCCAAATATGATATTGTTGTTACATATTTCTACTGTGCTGACGCTGAGTTAAAATCATTGTAAAATGTTGAACGATTTGATTAATTTTATTTTAAATGTTTAAAAGAATAAATCAGATAATTATTTATAAATAATTTATATTTATTTTAATTTTAACCAATGAAATTCGTAGTAGTTTTTAAAGGGTTTTTCATATGTTAATTTGGTTCAGATATTCAGATCAAAATTATTAATCTATCATTTTTGGTGTCAAAGACTGAAGCTCAACGATAGATTGTTCCAAGGATGATCCAAATTGTGTATACAATAAGAATTATAATCAATGTGTCATTTATCATAACAAGTAGAATATTCAAGGAGAAAATATTCAAATTTTATAAACATTTTATCTTCCTTTTTAAAAATTTAATAGCTAAATCTTTCTATTGTTGATTTTTGCTCATTTTTTGAGAATTTAAAATGAGCAGTTTTTAAAAGTTTGAGTGCCAAAAAAATTTAATTTATTAATTGAACAGTTGCAAATAATAGATTTGGCCATGTTTATTATTATTATTCTTTTGGGTTTGACTTTGTTTTAAAACAATTCTGAAAGCTTATTGCAGCAGATGTTTAAGATTTGTTTCGAAAGAGAAAACTACCACGAATTTCATTGGTTAAAATTAAAATAAATATAAATTATTTAAAAATAATTATGTTTAGTGTTTATTTTTAGTGCGTAAATTGGAATTGACAATTCAATTATTAATCTATCTTTACTGTAGACTTTCAAATGTGACTACAAATAAAAATTTTTGTATTTTAGGGGCTCTATCGAATGAAATCAAATCCATGCATGCTACGAATCATTCTTTTGCTGAAACTGAAGTTTTAAAAATAATGATGAATATTGTAGAAGCTGTGAGTTGTTTACACCATTTCCATTCTCAACCTATTATCCACAGAGATTTGAAGGTCGCATTCAATATATAGTTATTATCAATTTGGATGTTCATTTTTTCAGACAGAAAATATATTATTCGGTTATAATAAGAAATATATTCTTTGTGATTTCGGAAGCGCAACTTTAAAAGAAATTCGACCATGCGATGTTAACCGACAAGATTTACAAGACGAGATATCCCAGTGAGTTTTTGTGAGGAAAAATAGTGAAAATAAAAAGTATCATTAAAATAAATTTTAATTAATTCATATGACAAATTCGTAAACCCATTTAACCTTTGTACCAGTGTGACTTGACATAAATTCTTATAAATGTAAAAAATAACTTATTAATTTTTAAATTAAAATTTTTTGAAAGATAATTATACTAAATAACAAAATTTAGTTATATCAGTAAGTTCGTATGTATACGAAGGCGCTTTGAAAATTTCACGAAAAGAACAAAATGCAGCATTAGTTTGAATAAAATAAATGAAATAGTTAATAGGAAATGGGTGGTACAGAAAAAGCATTTCTTATTCTAACTGTAGAATTAGGCATAAAAAGCTTTCGCAAAGTTTGTGCCATGCAAATCGACCATTGATCAAAACCTTCAGAGAATGCAAATTTGTTAAGAGATTCTAGACCTTTTTTACTCAATTAAAATCGATTTCATCTGATTATTTGAATCCGGTATGCCTCGAGAAAATTCGAAAATGGAGAACGAAAAGCAGCAGATTCGCACTCGTGGATTTGAAAGAAGCATATCTTCAGAAAAAGGTGTCGGAGAAACTATGGCCTTATCAGATGGTTATTTATAAGGGAGTACAGTAAACCATGACTCGTATGGACTTCGGCTTGAATGACGACTCCAACTATTCGGACAAAAATTGTACAAAAGGTACTTTTTTGCCAAGATAAAATTCGTAAAGGCACCCATTTATACATCGATGATATCTTCATCAACGAGGCTGTTGTAACTGCTGAAGAGGTAAAGGCTCATTTATATAAATATGGGTTACAATCAAAAGAAATAGAACGCCCAAATATTCAAAACGAAGTGCTCGTTCTTGGATTGACAGTAAAACAAAATGAAGAAGGTTTTGTGTGGCAAAGAGCCAATGATGTACCCTTAATTAGGACTCCGATGACAAGGAGAGACGTGTGGGCGATATGTGGACAACTGATCGGCATCAATCCGGTTTGTGGGTAATTGAGAGTAGCGCGCTCTTATGTGAAACGCCAAACAGGTGGTGAATGGGACTCTATCGTTCCCGATAATATTGCGAAATTTTTGGAAACGATCATCAATTCAGTGAAAGAAAATGATCCAGCCATCGGTAAGTGGGAAATAGACATTCGTAAACGATTCAACATTTGTTGCGATGCTAGTAATTTGGATCTCGGGATTTGTCTAGCAGTGGTTGATAAGGTTATAGAAGATGCCAGTTGGTTATGGAAAAAGGATGACAATAGGTGCTTCAATCTTGCTGAACTAGATGCCGTTATGAAGGGTATTACCGTGGCCATGTCCTACGAGTTTACCAAGATAGATATCAAGAGAGATAGTAAGATCGTATGCAGTTTGATATACGAAACAATAACGGGGAAAGGCGCGTATCAACCAAGGCAGGAAACGAGATGCTTATTCAAAACGACTGCAATTGATCTCAGATTTTATAAACGAATTTTCTCTGGAGATTAGTATTGATATTGTGGAGTCAAATAGGAATATTGCTGACAGATTAACAAGAATTCCAAAGGAAGTAGGTAGTACTAAGGGCTTAATTGGTCAAATTTCAGAAAAACAAAGGAGGTCCACGATTGCATTCTAAACTAAATTAATTAATGAATTAATTCTTATTATTTTCTTAGCAAATGAAGAAATAAATAATCTAATAAAATATTTACTCAAAACTTATTGGATAAAAATTAAAATGATTATTAATTATTTAAAAATATTAATTCGATTTATTTATTAAAAATTGTAAAATAAATTAACTTATTTAAAATTTTACAATTATTTTAAATTAAAAATAAATTTAAACACAACATTATTTTAGATAATAAGAATTCAAATATTAATCATCTATCTGGGTAGGAGAGACAATTCCAAATCATCATACAACATTCAAACACAAAACATCAAACATTCAAAATATTCCTCACAACCATTAACACTTAAATTTATTCAAAAATGATTTTATTTAATTAAAAAACAAAGACATACTTTTATTTTTAGATAACATTGATTATTTTTATGGTCCATAAAAGTCCGTATTAACGAATTTCTTCTATATTTTATTTAAAAAACCAATTCGAAATGAAATCCAATCATGAAAATTTTTTATTAGTTTTGTTTCTTGAGACCAAGATTTTAGACCCACCTTTGGAAAATAATGTTCATATTATTCAGTAGAATAATAAAATTTGATTTTCCTTTAAAAACATGTGCAATATAATTTGGCTAACAAAAGTTAAAAAATATTTTATTAAGTTTTAAAAAGTAAACATAAAAATTTTTTTAATGTTTTAAAATTATTTTATAAATTGTCAAAATCATCTGATAAATTGTCAAAATCAATTGAAAAATTGTCAAAACCATATGAAAAATTGTCAAAACTGAATGAAAAACCCTGTAAATTAATTCTAATCGTTATTCCTATCGAACTGTTAAAAACACTTGGCGTTGTCACCATGTAATGATTTTCCATATTAAAAGACGAATTCTTAATATTAATATTTATTAATAAACAATTAAAATATGCACCTAAAATAATTAATTAATTGATTGATTTAAACAATCTCAGGAGTTAATTATATTCATAATCCTTTATAATAAAATATATACTAGTTTAATTTATAAATATTCATATATTAATTTTTCTCGCAGTCATTAACATGACATTTTTGATATATTTAAAATCGAACGATTTCTACTCGATTGAGCATGTTCATCAATTCAAGTACAGAGAAGGAGACATGTCTCTTCAATGTGCGAGGCTACGTACTTGTGACATTTGAATTGATAAAGTAGATTTGCCATCATATACAAAATGGCGCCCGTTTTGGTAGATAGAATGTTACTATTTTGTTTTTAAGAAAATATTTTACAAAAGTCAACATATTTTTAAATAATAAAAATTCATATAAAATATTATTTTATTCTATGTTTAGGAATTATTTTTATAATAATATTGAAAAGCATTTTTATGTTTTACAATTTATTACTATTTTTTAAACTTTGGTATTAATTTATTGAACACTAAAAAATTAAAAATAAAGACAACAAAATATTAAAATTCTATCTACAAAAAAATTGAGCCCATTTAAATTTTCTATAATTTAGTTTTTCACCATAAATATATATTTGAAATATTTTGTGACTTTCTGACATCTTCAGCTTATTTATAGATTAATTTAGGCCCTTTTTCTTTGAAAAATTTTCAAATAATAATATTCATTTTAATAATATTAATTAAATAAAATTTTACTAAATTTAATAATTTTAATAATATTAATTTAATTATTAAATTCGGCGTTTTTGTCCGCGATTTTTTAAACAAACGCCGTTTTCAATCGCGGCGTTTTAGTTCGCGGCATTTTGTCGTAGATCTATTATGTGAATTTGCTTTTATTAAAATAAGACGATCTGCACGTTATGGCAGAAGACGGGAACAATGATCAGCGAGTACATCACCAACAGCACTAAATAATCCTTCAGAGGGAACACTTGTTTGAGGCTAAGGAAGAAATCCTCTGTTCACCGCGTTTTATCGTAGATCCCTTGACAGAATGGAAACCTTGTCTGGTTGATCTTCTACCGGTGCAATGGATTGTTATCGCGAGGAATAGGTTGTTCTGAGAGATAATTCCTATGATCCTCATCGAACCCAGAACTTTTTATGTTTTGGATATCATAAATTTATCGATGATTTCCCATTGATTGCTCCCCTTTCTTTGTCATTTTGAAGTTGGTGAAGATGCGACTATTGTTGAAACTTCATTGTGTGCTCCGTCACAGTATATCCAATAAGTCATCTCGAATAACAAATTTGTAGAGTGTGAGTGAGGTAAGAAACGTGTGACAACTGAAGATCTTCAATGGCTTTAACAATATTGTGACCATTATCATGAACGACATTGTTGACTCTATCCACCAAATTCCATCTGGTTAGTATACCATTAAAAGTATGTACAATTTTATTAGCAGTATGTGCTTGATCATAAGGTTGACCATGCAGAAATGCATGTTTACGTTCAAATTGAGACATTATCCAGTATAGGTAGTAAGGCTTGTGTTAAATACTGGGCAGTCCACATATCCATTGTAAAAGAAGCTTTGTCTACTTCTCTGAGACATTCCGAAATATTTGCTTCCATTTCTTTGTAAGAAACTTCGATTACATTTTCTGAGAAGTTCTTTCGAGATGAAGGCTGGTATTGAAGACCTGCAATTGATAATACAAGTCGAAAACCTGGATTTTACACAACTTGAAAAGTTGTATTCTTGAGATTTTCATTCTTTTGTTGTCATCATTATAATGGTTATTTTTATTATTATTATTATTATTATTATTATTATTATTATTATTATTATTGTAATTAAAGAAGTGCAATTAATAATAACGAGAAGATAATTTTTAATATTATTTGTTTATTTAAAATATATTGTCAAAATAATTATTTTTACATTGATTTTATGAATAAATTTTCAATGAAGGATAAATGAGTTAATAATAATCATCATCATCATTTACCAATGGATTATTTTAGTACATAAATAATAAATATTTGTAAAATAATAATTGTATTAAAGTAACTTATTAATTGTCAATAATAAATGAATAAAAGATAAGGGAAACAATTTATTAAAATGATTTATTGCACTGAAATATCAATTGACTCAAAGAATTGATATAATAAATAACAGTTTCTCTTTTACTTTCAATAAAAATAAATGTCTAATTTAAATAATCTTAAATTAATTATAAAGTTGTGTGTTATTTGTAATTGGGAATATTTCTGTTAAATAATAAATTTAGAATCTCTCTTGCAATATTTTTTATCAAATGGTTAGTTACTCAAAAGGAGTAAGGAAAACACAAAACGCTTTGTTCTTCATTCATAAAATCTTACTGCATCCCTCGATAATCAATAATTTCCTTTAATATTTGAAAAGATGAATTAAGAAATGATTTGATTTACATATCGTTGCTACAAAGTAATGTTTGTTGTTTTGGAAAGGATCTGATGATCATCTGGAATCACAAGTTCTTTTATTGTTTTATAATTAAATATAATGCATACGACAACTTTTTATTGAAATGACTTTCATTGAGTTAATTGTACATTTATAATATTCATTGTTTATTAATCCCTTATCATAATATGTCTATAGAGAGTTTGTCTAATGTTTATATAAATAATATACACTGAAATAAGTATTAACATAAATACCCGATACAGAATCGCCATGGATCAATGACTTACAAAACGTAATAAGCAAAACTTTAATGTTTACAATCATTTGATCCAAACTTACATTTTGTTAATCCTTTTCTTAACCCTATACAATTCATGTACTGATTCATGGACCAACTATTCCCTGTATTTATGCACTAGTATAAAAAACTCAAGAAATATATTATATAAATAGAAAATGTATAATTATCTTCTTAAATCTCCCAAAATCTCCAAGAGAAGTATCTTAATTACTATAAAACTCTTTCCATTGTAGAAAATTTTATTAAATAATTAATGAAAAATATTATTTTGACATTTTAATTTAAATCATGGAAATATTGAAATCTTATTAAGTCCTCCGGTGTTTATTTATATTGTTATGCATGTATGGGTGATGGATAATCTGTGAATAAATTACTTCTTTCATCTGATCTTTTGCCGACAGCAGACTGAAGTAGATAATTTTGCCAATGAATGAGAATATATTGTTTATTTATTATTTTGCTAGCTTTTGCTAATGCATGACTGTCCGTAGTTTTTAAAAAATTAAAGTTGCAAATATTTTGATAATCAATAATTTTTACTAAAGTTAACACATTTGTTTCAGTTTTAATTCACATTTCAAATATTATAAAGATATATATTTATTTTAAAATTTAAAATATGTTTATTTTTTGCTCCAAAAAGTATTTGTTTGCTTACTAATCAAAATACTAAACGATTTTCAGGGATAATTATTACTGTTAATGCATTTGTGTGGTATAAGGTATAATGTTTGCCTTAATGAATAATTTCAACAATGAATTATAAACTTAATTAAATGTGGCTAATACTTTGTTGAAATTCTTGTTTCTTCTGATTATTTTGTTGTCTTTGAATCGAGTGTAGCAAAAGTTTCTGGACCCATTTTATATCAGAAACATATTTCTCAAATTATATTACCCTCAACAAATTGTCTACTTTTCTTTTAATGGGTCAATTACACTCTTAATGCAAGAAGTTTCGAGAAGAGTATATAAACGGGTATGCGACAACTGACTGCAGAAAACTCGCCGATGGTCAACTTGACGTAAAAATCCATTTTATGACAATAATTGCTTTTCTTTAATTGTACAAATTGTTGATTATAATTATAAAATTAATTTTATTATTTTTAACATTCTTTCGTTAAATTTTATTTTTATTTTAAACATTAAATTTCATTTTTTTCTGCACATAAAATTTAAAAAAATTTTATTTCTGCTTAAACATTAAATTTCCTTTTTGTTTTTGTTATATAAAATTTAATTTATTTTTTTCTTGATTAAATTTTAAATTTCATTTTTTTATTAATATAAATTTTACTTTTGATAAATTAAATTAATGCTTATTGTAAGATTTGTAAATATAATTTATAAGATATTTTAATTCTCAACATTTAAATAATTATTAATGTTAGTAAATATCTACATCTATATCCATATCTATATTTATAATAAACGGTTAAAAACAGAAGTACTAAAAATATCCTCAAATAAAAACAGTTGTTTAAATAAACAGAAATTTTGTGTGAAAATTCATAAATTGTAATTTATTAATTTTTTTTAATCCAACCGTATTTTTTCGTTATTTAAATGTCGGAAGAAACAGGAGACATTTATACTACCAGTATCGTTCCTAACATGGCAACCGCGACCTCGGAAATACTCCTGGCCTGAGCAATTCCAGACCGGTATACAAAAGGCGAAGACGTGGAATTATTCATCACCAAATGCAAGTGATTCTTCGATCTGACGAACACTAGAGAGAGCATGAAAGCTATCCTTGTGAAGACTCTATTGGACGACGAATCAATTAAAATATACGAAGAAGTCGTATAATGCGAAAAATTTATACCACTTTTGTCCTCATGAAAACATAGGGTTGCATTATACGTGAGTAATAAATTCTTAGTAAGTTATCTAAATCATTTATTATTAATGAATAATGATTACTACGTTTCGGGCCCATCTGAGTTGCAGTTGCAAGAAAACTGCGCGTGAAATGAAAACCGATCTTGCGGTTATCCCAGGCGGTCTGACATCGGTCCTGCAGCCATTGGACGTTTGCATTAATAAACCATTCAAAGACCGGCTAGACCCCAAATGGACGAACTGGATGTCTTCTGGAGCTCCAACTTTAACCAAACACGGAAATTTACAGAAGCCGGACATTGCCCGTATTACAACTTGGGTGAAAGAAGCATGGGAGTCCATTCCATCGGACATAGNAAAGAATTCATTTTTGAAATGTGGTATCAGCAATGCTTTGGATGGGACTGAAGATGATGCCATTTATGAAAGTGGCAATGAAGAACAAGAAGACCTGGACGATGATGATGGATATACAGGTGATGATTTGGCAACAGATGAATTTTTGACCGAAATTTTCGGAGACAGTGACGATGAAGAATTTAATTAATAAATGATTTGTTTTTTTATGTTAAGACTATTTTTACGGTTTGAAGGTTTGAAAGGGCTTAAAAAATATAGTGATCGCATTATACGTTGACGCTGGTTGTCTGTGGGATATCCTTGTCAAAATTATAGGGGTCTCATTATACGCGGTAATATACGGTAATATTCGTTAATAAAAATGTTCTAATATACTTCCATACTCAATTACTTAAACAAGCTTTAACTAATTCATCTTTCTAAAATATCAAATTACCGTTCACAAGACTGAATAATACACATTCTGTCAAATTGCGTAATCCGGATTCGTGGGGACCAAGAAAATTAATCAGGATTAGTCAAATATTTTTTGGGGATCAGAAAAATCATCCGGATTTCGCGAATATACGGATTATACACATCCGGATTAAGCAAATTTGACTGTATATGGCAATATTTGTAATTATATTATATATCATATAAAATATTGACAGTGAAAAATTTAAAAATTCAATTATACTTATTTTACTTCTAACAACTATTATTCTTTATCAAAAATATTTATCTATTTTATAAACTTTATCTTCAATTATTGGTATTATAATGGAATTTAGATTTACTACATTGTCATATCGATCTCCGGAAATGGCGGATCTCTATTTTGATGGTGGAGAACACGTTATTGGCCGTAAATCAGATATATGGGCATTGGGAGTAATGATGTACAATATTTGTTTCTTTACATTGCCATTTGGAGACAGTGTTTTATCAATTTTATCCGGTCAGTTTACAATTCCGGATAATCACAACTATTCCAATAATCTAATGAAAATTTTAAGTTTGGTTATCATATAACATTGCACGTTAATCTGTCAAATCTTATAGATTATTGTCTAACTCCAAATCCCCAAAACCGTCCGGATATCTCTCAGTTATCATCCTTAATATTTGCCCTTGGCGATAAACCGAACCCGGTGAACAATTATGAAGTATTATTGTTGTTTTTCTGTTTTGTAAAACTGCTTTTTATAAAATTAAAACAAATTAAGAGAAATATAATAAAATAATTCATATGCTTATTTGCTCCAGTTGTAATTAATTAAATTCAAAGACATTGATTAATTATTTATTTCGGTGATCCTTCTTGTCCTTTGTTTAGATTCAGTATTTTGTATAATTGTAAAGAATGAAAAAGTACTTTTTACTTTTGACATGACTTATTGGGTTTAAAAAAGAATTAATTATAATAAATGGAAATAATGAATCATTTAGTTATTACTAAAATATTATATATTTGGATATATTTTTAAGATAGCTTGAATTCATTAGACTATATCAGAAATACAGAAGATAAAGGAACAATTTATTTTTTCAATAACCAAATGAAGGTTTACCATGGTTTGAAAACTCATTTCAAAGGTTTCTTTGGTTGTTTAAAACATCATAAAATCACACCATAAAAATCTAGGCAGCATATGGGTGTTCATCAACACGAGCTTACCTTTCGTAATTTCTTAATGTGTTCAATAGGATATGTACGCAGGACCGTTCTCGTTCATTATATGAGATATTTGCTGCTCGCAATATATAAATGAACCCTGACATCATTGGCCTAACTGATTTAGCACTCAGAATTGATGATTCTATCCATAAAATCGACTTTAAATGTTCTTTCTGAATGCTCAACGTGACACATTTTTAATAAAATATCTTAAATGGCTTCTCAAAAGACAACTCCAGATTTTTTATTCTCTGTTGGAGTATGGAATGTAGAGACTTTATGTGTCGTATCAGGAGTCACTATTTTGTCAATAAACTTGGTCCAATGTTCTCAAAATGGTAGAAGTTGTTTTCAGGCATTGGTTTATCAACTATGAATCATTTTGAGTGTTAAAAAGTGTGGTAAAAATCTATTCTACAGCTTCCTGGTTCAAAGTTGGTTTAATTGTTACTGCATGGTTTTCTTGCTCAAAATCAGTTGCTGTAGCAGCTCAATTTTAGTAATCTGCTTCTTCTGGACAACAATTTCTTTTTATTTCTAAATTTTCTCTGAACCAATTCTCATTGTTTTTCCCTTCTTTCACTTTGAAACAACATTGTTTGTTAGAAGAAAACTCTTACTTCCAGTTATAGATGGTCGCTTTTGATGGAAATTCTTCACAGTGTACTTCTTAGCGCTGGAAAATAATTTTATTCTTGTCAGTATTCTTTAAAAGTAAAAGAATTACACCCCAAAATTCAACTGCATCGTACATTTGTTCAAATAATTGCCTACTGATTGTAAAAAAATCATTTACAAAAATTAAACAAAATCTTTTTTAATTTCCTACATACCAATATTATTTTAAGTATAAATTTTGTGTCCTTATTCTTATGCTAGTCCAAGGAGTTTTTTGACCTCACTGAATAAAAAGGAAAATAATTTAAAATCGCATTTTGCTTTTATTTAAAACTTGAATAAAAGTTTGTTTGTCAAAATAAAGTTTGTTTTTAAGTACTAATACATTTGCATTTTCCCCACATATAAATCGAATTAACCACTTTTGCAAAATCAATTTAACTAAGTCGAAAGTTTATATGACAGGAAGTGCCTGAAAAATCTATGCTCTCTTCTTAGTATTATATGTATATATATTTTATATTGTATGAATTTTAATATAGGGCAGTTTTATTTAGATAGTAACTGCTATTTTTGCATTTTGTAAAAATCAGTATCGTTATATATGATTGGTTAAATTTGTAGAAAATGCTTATACCACTAATATTTCCCTAATGTAATTTCTGGGGCAATTATTTTTGAAAATGATTTCTTTTTTCCCTAATTCTACATTTAGGATATGAAATCTTGTTTCTTCTAAGCTGTATGATCCTTCATGACCGTACCATTGACCTTTTCGATGATTTAAAGCTTTTGGTAGTTTGGATCACACAACATTTTTTAATTGAACTGATATATTTGGTGAAATTTTTTTATCGATACAGAATCTTGATGATCAAGAATTGTAGATTATTGATTATGACTTATAGTATTTGTCTTTTCTTGACTAAGGGATTATCAGTAATTTTTTTAATTATTCTGTATATCTTTTTAAGCAACTCTAGATATGTTCACTGATTAATCTTTATCATAAAATTAGTCTTCTTTTTCCCCTATCTTCTGAATAACCTATGTTTTGAAGTGTTTACAGATACTTTGTTGTCAAAAGAATGGAGTAAATATAATTGAAAGGTCTTTTACCTTTTTACAAACACGCACGCTACAGTGAAAAAATAGCTAGTTTTTTAAAGAAAAAATGATTTTGATAATTTATTATTATTTAATATTATATTTTCTTCTTTAGCATTTTTTAATTTATAATGTTTTTTCAAGAAATCTATAAAAATTAACTTGAATGATCTCAATTTACCAATGAAAGAATCTGAGGCTAAATCAGTGCATATTTGTAGAAAGGACAAGTAGAAATGTTTGAATTAAATAATGAATCAGTAAAGTACTGTTATAGACATATCAATAAAAATATATCTAATCAACCTATTGCCACTTCAATAAAACCAAGGGAACGACCAAAGGCAGGTGGGAAACCAAGCAATGTAACCCTTGTAAAACCAGATCCTACTGAAACAAACTCTGATAATGTTCAGAATGATTTATTGGTATTCGATTTTCAAACGTCAAATGGAGGCACTGATACTGCTTCTAGTGATGAGCAAACTTTTAGTAAATCTCTGGACGGATTTTGTCAAAATAAAGTCGTTAAACCAGAGACAGATGATCTTATGGATTTTGAATCTCCGGTCAACGGAAAGATAAAGCAGGTATTTGTTTTTTCTTAAAACACATGTCTTACAAAACATTTATAATTGTAATATATGCATCTTAATACTAACTGTATAATTTATTATTATTTGACATTTAATATTAACTTAAAAGATCATAATAGATGAGAATATTTTATGTAGGTGACCAATTTTAACTTTAAAAAACATTTGGAAGACCACAAAATAATCAATATTTAAGAAGAATATTTTTGTATTTTGTGAGGAATATAAAATTCGAAAGTTGTGTGTTGATTGATTTATATTTTATTAATTTGGATTATTTAAAGGAAATCTCAGTTTAATTGTAAATATTTAATGCTTGAATGTCTTATGTGTTTGAATGTTGTCTTTATTTGTGACTGTGCTCTCTTATCCAGATGGTTGATTAATATTGTAATTCTTACTTTCTGAGACTAATTTAATTTAAGAAGATGACGGTAGATCAGTCGAAATATATTGTCTATAAATATATTTTTTAATGGATGAGTATTGTTTTTAAAATTTATTTTAAGTTTGTTTAATATTTAAATTTAAAAATAACAGTAA
>MQRK01144940.1:0-10436 GCA_001938485.1 Girardia tigrina | reverse complement strand
ATATATATATATATATATATATATATATATATATATATATATATATATGTATATATATATTCTCATCAAGTTTTCACTGTTAAAATCTTTTATGTGAAAACTCCAAATTAAATGTTACTGCTTTTAAATAATTTATCTTTCTATACATGAAAAATTTCCATTCCTTTGAGAGGGCCTCCTCGATAGTCCAATCAAATCCAAAAAACAAATACAGGAAATTAAAATATTCTCAAATTTTTATTAACATTAGATTAAACCAACATTGAATTTCAACAAATGGTAACTTTCGTCTGATGACTAAACAATGAACTTTTAGTTCATCAATTTATAAAGGCAATATTGCGAGTATGATTGCAAACTGGGTTTTCTGGTGTTTTTCTTTGTTTTGAAACCTCGGAAACTCGGTTTTTCGATTTTTAAAACTCTGTTTTCGTAATTTTATTAAAAATCTTTACATTTTTAATATTTGCACTATTAATTTATATTTTTAAATCTCGTAATTCCAATAAATTACATTATTTTATTTACCATTGTTTAAATATTTATTTTAAGCACATTTTTAATAAAGAAATTATTATTCAGTATCAAGAAAAAGTAAGGGAAATTAGAAATGGGTTGTGACCTTGAAATCCATTTTTAATATTTTTTTCTTTAGAAACAGAGCATAATAAGTATGGATTACAAATTCGAGGAATTCAAGAAAGATATTGAAAATGACAAATCACTTTTGGCATATTTTTTGCGAGAGAAAAATGGTCAAGTGGCGAAATGCCAAACATGTTCAAAAGTAAAAAATGCTTAGGTGGATCGACTGGTGCACTTCTTTCGCATTTGCGAACAGTACAAAAAATTACTGCTCCGAAACACGGATTGAAAGATTGATCTGGAAGCAGTGAAACGTCCACAAATTTTTCTACGCCATCAATAAAATTTATTCTTTTAAAAAGAAAATTACAGAATATTTGGCAGCGGTTATATCACACATGACTGTGAAAGACGGTATGGCCTTTTCTTTATTCTGTACATTATATGGTCTAAAAACGCTACTTGAATCGATATATAACACAATCGTTAAATAAAATTCGGAAAATGATTTTTAATTATGGTCAAAATATTTGGGGTGTAATTAGAAAAAATCTCACAGACATGAAAAAGCGAGGTTGTTTTAATTTGACTTTGATAATGGGACGTCAATATCAAATCATAGTTATTTAAACATCAACATTTATAATAAGCAACAATTTTGGAATCTTGGATTAATTTGCATTATTGGAAAAACGTATTCCGATCTTGGAAGAAAAATTAATGATGTTTGATATTTGTCAGTCATATAACATCGTTTGCTTAACTACTGATGGTGAGTCAGTTAAGAAAAAAATTGAAAGACCAATTGAAGCTGAACAACAACTTTGCTTTGTACACGTAATCCAGTTGGTTATTTTAAACGTGTTATATTTGTTGTATATTTATTTTTTAATTGTTAAAACAATATTTTTATTTTGTTGTTTATCCTTTTGACTGAATTATTCATTAGAAATAAAGATTTATAGATTTTGTTTTAATTATTGTTTCCTAAATTCGGGTAAAATAATTGTACGATGGAAATATATATTAAGTTTAAAAGACTAGTTAAAATCCGATTTCCGGTTTTTCACGAACAAGGTATCAAGAAAACCGGTTTCAGAATTTTATCCAAAATTTGCAATTCCTAATTGCGAGTGGGGTAAATTAAATTTCCAAAAGATTTTTTCTTTTCTTAACTCTCACAAGAATTCTACCCCTTAAACCATGTATTGGATTATTCGGAAAGTAATTTCGTTTTTTTCCGACAGAGGATTTAATTGTATTTTTGATCCCAACTTCACACTTAAACTGCATAATCATTATGTTTTGAGAGGTGATATTGCAAGGCTTGTGTATGAAAAAGTTCAATTGATTTTACGTAGTAGTTTTTGGTTGGCGCTCTTTTAAATATGGAGGACAATAAGCAGTATTTTCGTCATATTAAACTTTTTTACTATAGAAAAATAAAAATGCTGTTCAAGCCAGAAAGGAATTTATCGATGTGTATGGAGAAGATGTGTTGTCAATATACCAGTGACAAAACTGATTTGCCAAATTTCGATCCGGCAATTTTGATGTTGAAGATGAAGCACGTTCTGGAAGGCCGATTGAAGCTAATAAAGACACAATAAAGGCTTTAGTTGATGTAAACGTGAGATCGCTGAGAGGTTAAATTTATCAAATTCCATTGTTTATGACCACCTGAAAGGCATGGGTTTAACCTCGAAGCTTGATATATGAGTTCCCCATGTCCTCACGGAGATAAATTTGTGTCATCGCGTTGACGTCTGTGATCCGCTCCTCAAACGTCACGAAAATAATTCATTTTTGAAGTACATCATTAATGGGGACTAAAATTGGTTGTATATAACAATTTCAAACTCAATAGATCATTGAGCAGAAAAGATGAACCGGCTCAAAGCATTTCAAAAGCCAATATCCATCAAAAAGGTGATGCTGTTTGGTGGGATTTTAAAGGAGTTGTTTTTTGAGTTTTTACTGAATAACATACCAATTAATTCAGAAGTCTACTGTCATCAGCTGTACAAAATGAATGATGCACTTCAACAGAAAATGCCAGAATTAATCAACAGTAAAGTTGTAGTGTTCTACCAAGATAATGCGAGACCTCATACAAGTTTAGTCACTCACCAAATGCTTTTACAGCTTGAATGGGATACACTGCGATACCCACTATATTCTCCAGATCTTGCGCCTTCGGATTATTATTTGTTCCGATCACTGCAATTTTTTTGGACGGTAAAACCTGTACTTCAAATGAAGACATCAAAAATAACCTGGATCAGTTTTTTGCCAGTAAAGACCAAAATTTTTTTGAGCGTAGAATCATACTGTTATCAGAAAGATAGCGAAATGTGTTGGATCACAATGGTCAATATATAATTTAAAGAAATATTTATTTATTATAAGAAGATCGTCCTTCATTTTCAACAAAAAAAAACGAAATTACTTTCCAAACAACCCAATAAATTTTCTTTTTTTATTTTTAAAATATGGACTAGAAAAAAATTATTGTAAATTATCAACAGTTTTTTATTTATATTATTTAATCTTTATCGATTGTTTCACTGTAAAATATAATTTCATGGAAGAATGTTCTAAAATTTTGAGTCTTTCACAAATATTTTATTTCCTTTAAAACTCTCCATTGTTATCGTTGTCAGTGATTTTTTCCCAAACGATTAAATGTTTCAGAGTAGTATTAAATGAACCTAAAGTTCCTTAAAAAGGCTTATTAATCACCTAACTTAATTTCTACGGTTTGATTCCTGTTATATTATAATTCCTGTTTATTTATAATTTAATTATCAAAACCTAGATTTCTTTTATAATTATCAGTTTACAAATATTCTGCTTTCCAAAATGAACAGTATTTTGTTAGGGGATAAGATTCAATTGTCAGCTAATATTTTGAGAAATTTTTATAAATTTATAGCATTTAAAATATAATATAAATTATTTTACTATGAAACGAGTCTTATTTATGATGTAAAAATAAGTAATAAATATTTATCATTTGTAATATATGATTTGTAAGGCAGTGACCGTTGAATTTTATAAATCTTACTTCACCAAGCACTTCAATGTATAATTTTCATGTTTTATCTAACTTTTAAATCACAAATTGGTCCTAATTTAATGTTATTTTATGATAGCTACTTATTTTTCAAACCGAATAACTTTTATTATTTATTTCCTTAAATATAAATAAACATTAACATGTATTTAAATTTCAATGAAAATAAATATTTGTTTAGTATAATTCTGAAATCACAAATGTAGAACCAGTAAAGTCTGACGAATTAATTAAATGGAAAGTAATGATTAAGAACACTCATACATCAAGCATTGTAGAGAAACGGTTTGACGTTGTACTAATATGCAATGGGTAAGAGTAGTAGCAATTATGATTTATTTATGAATAATACATTTAGACATTTTGAAATCCCAATCATTCCTTTGATTAAAGGTATTGAAAATTTCAAAGGAGAATGCATCCATAGTAAATATTATAGAGCTGCTGAGAAATATTTCGATAAAACGGTGTTTGTACTCGGAGCGAAATCTTCTGGTTTAGATATTACTCTTCACTTACTTAAAGTAGCCAAAATGGTAAGAAACGATTTAAATTATTATTTTTATTATACTAATATAGATACCGGTTGAAATAAATGGAATATAATTTATATTTAATGTTCTTATTTGATTTTTATTTTTATTAATTTTAATTTTATTTATTTTTATACATATTAATATAAATTATTTAGTTTTAATTTCTTTTAATTACTTGAAAAATGATTTTTTTCAATTTTATAACACAATTAAAAATTAAAATCATTAAGAACTGTAAAATGATTGTCTCAAGGACAACACTCAACAATACTTTCATCAGTTGATATAGAACTAAATTGATACGATTTTATAATTAAAATAATTAAAATAATTTTTTGAACAATGATTGAGATTTTACCCAATTAAATTAATTTTATTTATTTCAATTAAACAACCTTCAATTGATCGATTTAATAATTTCATTTTAAAGTTTACATAAAAAATATTTTAATGATTTTTATTTGAAAAAAACTTTTATTAAATGGGTTTTAAAAATTTAGTTTAAACTTTTTACTTTAACAAAGTTAATAATTTCGTTTTAATAGTTTAAAATGTCAATCATGCTCGAAGAATTACTTATCATAAACATCTAAAATATCAATTTTTTTATCTGGATCGGCGAAACATTTCCAAATACCAAATTTAAAATATTCTCAACAAAAATCAAGAGTAAAATTAGCTATTAAATTTTATAAAAATTAAAGTTAACAATGATAATTTTTTACAATCACGTAATGTTTCGTTCTACATAGAACATCTTCAGACGTTTGGTTCATTGTGAGAATGCAGAGTTTAAACAACAGAGAAATTCATAAATACACCTCTCACTTCTTCATGGGATTTAAAGTTTTTGCCACGAATCGCCTTCTTCAGGTGCCGGAATAACCAAAAATCACTTGGCACCAGGTCAGGACTGGATGCAGGATGAGGGACGAGGTTAAAACATGCATCATCAATAGCCGCTGTGGAAAGTGCAACTTTGTGAATTGGTGCGTTGTCTTGCAACATCCACAGTGGTGAGCCTCTATGCTTCCTACGCAGTGATCTGGTCTCAGCAACAAGTGAGACATAGTAGGCTCTATTCAGTTTAACTGTTTTGTGAAATTCAGTTTTATGATACCATCACCGTCTCAAAATACAGTCAGCATAAGACATCGCCGATGGCTTGTCCCGGACCTCATTTTCAGTACTGGTTTTTCATTTCGAAGGTGCCATTCTGAAGTTTCTCTTTTGTTCTCGGGTACATAGAGGCTTAGCGGTGTCTCATCTACAGTGACAATATTGGATAGATATCGTTGTCCATGTTTTTGCAAGAAATCCAGGTTTTGTTGAGAACACTGCAAACGTGCATCGCACATCTCTCTCGACAGAAATCGTGGCACAAAGTGAGATTCTAGCTTCCTTATTCCAAGGGATTTCAACACCTCACGTACTTTCCCTTCACTGATGTTCAGGCTAGTTCCAAGCGCCTTTACAGTGATTTTTCTCTCTGTTTTGATGATTTCTTCGCAACGTTTCTCTAATTTGTCTTGATCAATTTCCACTGGCCGTCGTGGTCTCTCTTCATCAAACACAGTTGTCCTTCCATATTTAAACTGGGCAATCCAACCATAAACTGTCGTTTTAGAGTGACAATTTATCCCATAAACATCCCTTAACTGCTTGATAATTTCCTGGCTGTCTACCATTCGTAGCACAAAAAATTTAATCACACTGTAATACTCAACAGGATTCATTTGGAAAAATGACGAAATGTGCGAAACTTTGTTTCCGTGCCTGTAGAACATGTAAACACAATGATGCAATAAAACAAATTGCAAATTTCATTACCTATAAATATTTAATCACAAAAAAATTCACTAAATTATATTTAATGCTATCTATCCATTCCGGGTAATTAATGCGTCAACCACGTATGGTTATTTACTAGTAAATATCAAAGCCTACACGAGTGTTCCGGCAAACAAAGGAACAAATAAACGCTTAATTTGTGCAATTAATGTCCACGGTGTTTTATTTTATAAATACAATAACGGAACTTTCAATTCTGAGATATTTTTACAATTTTTAAATGAAGGACTTGTTGAATATTTGAACGTCAATCCCAGCAAAATTCTTGTTATGAACAATACTCCGATTCACAAATAGGTCAATGTAAAACAATTTTTTACCCTCAAGAAATATTTCCTATAAGTTTTTAGTGCCTTATTCTTCAGAACTAAATCCTATTGAAGAATGTTTTCGATGATCAACTCCAGATTCTGCTCATACAGAAATTTAAATCCTAACTGCTCGATTGAAGACTCGCTGAATAATTTTTCAGGCAGTGAAAATAATTTTCTGAGCAATGTGTTAGCTTCTTTCGAAATATGAGAACTTGGATTGAAAAAGCCAGAAGAGAATAATTTTTTAATTATGAATAACCCTGTAAATAATTGAAAATAAACTTTTTATGCTATTTTTTTCTATTTGAAATTTTGTGGATTTAAACTAATTAAATAAATATGTATATAATTATAAATAGCCCTGCATTTGATTGTTCTAAGTCTTCGAACGAAACTAAATTAAGTAATGATGTTGCTAGATCCTAAGGAAGCAAATAATTAATAAAGTTCTAAGACTATTAATTTGACATTGGTTTGAGCAAGTCAAATGGCCCTTGTTAGGGCCAGAATATTTGATTGTTGGAACCTTCTGAAAATTTGGGGAATGAAACGAATGAATTTCTGGGACCAGATCATGATCGAAGAATTGCATCAATATGAATATATATTTTAAAAAGAAAATATTTTGTAATTGCTAAAATATTTTATTTATGGTTATTTTTTTATATGTGGAATATGTTAATGATGAATTATATAATTTATATGTGGTACTTAAAGTCACTGGTTACTGCTAGGTGAAATATTTTTTCTGAGTTCTCAATTTCAAATTTTACGACGTATCTGCAACAATGTTTATTAATATTATAAATAATTGCCATAAAATTTGTTATTTTTCAGCAACAGTTTAAATAAACTGAATTCAAGCACATTTATTGATTGTAAATATTTTGAAATTTTAATTGTAATTCAGAGTCGAAAAATTAAAATTAATCCATACAATATGCTTAGTGTTATTTGTAAGATTTTGTAAGATATGATGTACCTACGGCTTGAAAGCCATGATTTAAAACAGCGATGCGAAGAATTGATTGAAAAGACATTCTATTCGTACAGTGGAGAAGAAACTTCGTCCAGGTGGTGAAAATCATTTGTCACATGGAGAAAACATTGCTTTCATTAAGTAATCGTTAAAGATATCTTTTACTTGGTTTGTCAGTATCGCGATTCAACTATTGCTGGCTGGAAACAAGTATGTTTGAGCGATGAAACTCTACTTCACCTAATTCAATGCAAACAGAGAAGCTTTTATCGTAGTTGCTCTGCACCCAGTTATTCTCAATTAAGCACAGTTACAACACAGCTAACTGTTCAATCAGATGGAGGTCATGAAATGGTGTTGGGAGCTTTCAGTTATGCTGGAATTGTGCCTCTTCGATAATTTATAGGATCGCTGAACACACCAGAATGTTGCTCAATTCTGTAAGATAGAGTTCTTCCAATCCTATAGCATCATCCTGACATAGTTTCATCAGGACAATATGTCCACACATAAGAGAAGACTTACACACCAAAGATTAACCCGACCTCAACCCTATGTAAAACGCTTGGTCAGTGCTAATGGTCGTTTAGAAAAAGAGGAGATCCATGGAAAGTAGCATCTAATACAATAAGCACGAGAACTGTGCATGACTATAGAATTGATATAATCAAAGAAATAATTGCTTCAATGCAGAATCTATTGACTATTGATGTTCTTAGTTTATTTTGTTACTTGACCGACCAGTATTATGTCATTAACAACACTAATAAAGGTCATTGTTTAGCGTAAAATGTTCATTTATGTTATAAAATATGTTTTCAATGGATGTTACGGTTACTTTTTACGAATCTGTATATTATAATGAAATATCAGTTTTAAACTAAATTCGATCTATTATACCAGTCTGATAAAAAAGATTTTTCCTGTTAGTTAAAATATAATTGTGTCTTTTAACAACAATATTTTGTTGAAAATATTATTTAAGAACATCTTTATTTATTAGGCACATTCGATTTCCAGCTTTTCAGATATATGTTGCGTTTTGATGTACAAAGATTCAAAGCTATAAAAATACTTGAATAATGCGTGCAGATTAGTTGCTCTTTTATTCATCGCCCAACTTATTGTTGGTGCAGGTATTTATTGCTTCTTTGTATTCATATAAATAGGAATTTTTAGTAAACATCACACAAAAGGAGTTAAAAGCACATCGTTTGCTATTACTTTTTTACACTTCTTAAAATCTTTTTACATGGATGCAGTTTATTAGAATTAACAATTTACAGCAATGTAGTTCTAATTGTGTTTTTTTCTTATAGACGTTCGGAATTAACTTTATGTGGTTTAGGTAACAAACTATAATTCATGTCTTTAAGGGAATAATATGCAAAATATTTTCATGTAGCTTCGATACTGCGTGTGTAAGGTACTTTACTATGATGCAGTAGGTTGCTATACATGTTTTTCTATTGTACTAACATATTGTATTTGTATGCTTTACTTTTCCTCAATTCTACTTTATAAATTGTTTAAACCTTCCTACATTATCAATTATCAGTACTGTTGGTGGACGGTAAGAGTATTTTTTAACCAATTGAGGTGTAAAAGTGGGTGACAGGTATGAAAAGATTAACTGCCCCTGTATTATACAATTAATTAATTAACTATTAACCAGTATTAACAATAGTAATATTATTAATCATCATTATTATTGGCAGGTATATTTATCGCACAATCGAAACCGTTTAGTATGGAATGTTAAAAAGAATAATTTTAAAGAAACATATGGTATATCTCATATTGATGATTTTGGCAACGTTTGTTTGATTGACGGATCAGTTTATGAAGCTGATGTGATAATTCTTTGTACAGGCTATGAAATAAATCTTAATTTCTTGAGCGAATCAACTGGATTGAAATGGGATAACACTTATGTAAGACCTCTCTATAAACACCTGATTAATCCATATTTTCCTACGAGCTGTTTCATAATTGGTCTGGCTTATGAGTTTGCATCACTCACTCACTTTTATATGCAGAGTAAAGTAGCCCGAGCGATTGTTCAACAATGCTCTATTGGTATTCCTCTATCGACTGATGACATGCTAGTAGAAATACAGAAAACTGAAGAAGAATTTGAAAAGAATAAAGTAGCAATGAGACATAGACACTGTTTTAGTGAAAAAGAGTGGCCGTATTTGAGTTGGTGTGAAAGATCCGCTGAGAAATTAATTAGTGTGAAAGTTCCAAAGCATTTAGAAATGATGTTTAAGATTGTACAAAAATGGAGGTTTCAAAATACTGATAAATACCAAGTCGTGAAGTTTAGACTTGTCGATAATGAATTAGGGTTTGAAATTGACGGGGGATCGGATGATGATTTCTATTCTACAGATTTTAGAGAGATGTTATTAAAAAAACACGTTTTAACGATGTTTTGATGAAATAACTTTATTTGATAGATATTTGATCCATTAAACAATTTTGTTTTTGATTTCTTCAATTTATTTTAAAGTTTGATATAAAAGTAATTTTTTATTGTCATTTTATAATAATCTTGTGTGGCGAATTGTCAGTATTCTATTGTTGGAGTTCCAAAATATAATTTAAAATTTTTAATCAAAAAAATTTTGTAAAAAATTAATTGAAAATAATTCTCTTTTAAAAAATCAATAATTTTCGATTTACATTATTTTAATAAAATTTGTAGAATAATTATAAGTATTTTGAGATTTGTTTTAGCTATTTAATTTTCATGTTTAGGAAAAGCTAGTATATAAACAACAACGAATTCAGTCATAATCACACCAATAATTTTCTGCAATAAACTTTGAAAGAAGATTCCATGTAAAGTAAACTTATTTTTGTTAAATAAAATCTTTTTCTTTTATTTTTATCTTGAAGTTGAAGTTGAACTCAGTATCCTGTATACGAGAATAAGGGTTAGTTTGACTTTGAGATTTTAACGGTTATCGTTCGTTTAGAAGATTTATAATTTCGACATTAATAAACTGTGATCTGACAAACTCGCATTATCCGTTTGTGAATACGTTAATTGATACTATTGATTTGAACAATATAAATCTGTGTGCTAT
>MQRK01144939.1:0-12918 GCA_001938485.1 Girardia tigrina | reverse complement strand
TATCTACTTACAATTGTAAGTAGATAATATGAGCATTCTTAATTTTGACTTTTTAAGCAAATTTTGGGTTGGCCTTTTGGAATTCAACATTTTTCATTCATTATATTTTTCGCTAGGATTTTCAACAATGGCAACTTCTCAAAAGGGTAATTTACTGAATAATGAACGAGTATTTACCAAAAATATAGTTTATAAAGAAATTTTGTGAAGACACTTATTTCTAATGATTAAATGTGGAAAACAAATGAATTTTAAAAAAAAATGTCTTTTGAAAATTTATTTGAAATTTTAACTCTATATAATTATATCCGTCATACATGACGGGTTATTTACTAGTTATTTAAATAGTATCACTAAAATTTGTTTAAGTTGGTGATACTATTTGATGCTTTCAATTCTCATTAACAAAAATATCAAAATATGAATAAAAAAAGAAAACAAATATCAATAATACTTTATTCATTAACGACATCCAAACATTCTACATCATCATTATCATCTAAAGAGTCTACATCCTGATCTTCTACATCTTCCCCGGAAATAGACTCGTAGGGAAATTGTTCAATCTGGTTTGAAACAGCCCAAGCCTCGCAAAACTACTTACCATACACATCATGCTTTGCTATATGCCAATCGTCAGGGTTCGAACTGAATCCTGATGATATTATTCAGTTTTTTATATTTTATTTTAAAATAATCATCTGTCGTTGCATTTGGAGGTGGATTTCTCAAAACGCTGCATTCACTGTTTCTATCGCTGTCAGGGCACTTGCATCACTGCAGTTGGCCTCAAAATAGAGGCGCACTTGTTGTATATGTCGAGCGTATAAATTAGTAGTAGGGGGTGCAGGTGGTTCTTCCTCAAAGTCAATTTGCTCATTACCATCTTGCACTTCGTTTTCTTCCGCAGAAGCTGTTTCTTCTATTTCAACCATGGTATCCACTCGAACATATTCTTTGAAAGAAAGTCGGGGCAAATTTGGCGACGTGCTTCCGATAAAATCCAACAGCCGATACAATATGTTGTCTCGAATTCCAGTTTGTGCTGCTGCTGATGGCGACTTCATTGATGATGCTCGTTGTAGCTTTGTTGATGCCAGTGTGGTTCCAGCAGTTCGAGATTACTGTGAAAGTGACATAATTCCATGCTATAGAAATGAAGCGGATAGCATCACGCAACGTAATTTCTGGCTGCGACGATCCATTACCCAGTTGACTGACTATTTCTGTCACTTGCAGCTTACGATACTGCGACTTGAATGAATAGATAAATTCCAGAGTGCATCGGTTAAAGATGACTTGTGGTGCATTGGAACAGAAAGTGGACCTGGATATTGCTCAAGTTGGCTGGTGACAGATGCCCTGGAGCTTTGTCCAGGAGAAGTTGTATTTTTTATTGTCCCTCTTCATTCATTGTTGAAAGAGAGCCCCCGTCATCCATGCTTTCTTGTTGAAATCGTAGTCAACGTAGAGATTTTGGTTGAAGTTCTGTAATGAAAGCGACTTCTTCGAATGACCAATCACAAGTACTTTCAGCTTGTGGCTTCCAGATGCATTTACACATAGAGCGACGGTCACACATTCTTTCGTTTTTTTCACTCCCTTCTTTTCTTCAGACACGTGTTCTAATTATCGATCAGGGAGCATGCGAAAGAATAATCCCGTCTCGTCCATGTTGTAGACATCCTCTTTGCGGAAATGCTTGCATGCTTCTTGAACTTGAATAAGTCCGTTCGTCCCTGTTGCTTCATCAACGCTAGCTGATTTAGATCATAGCTTCGCATAGTGAATGTTTCCTCTCTGTTTGAAGCAAGCCACCCAGCCATTTGAAAACTTGAAACCATTTGACTCGGTGATCTGTAAAAAAGGACAATTTGCATCTGTAATGAGATCTACAGCAATACACCCATGCCCATTACTGTACCAACCTGAGCATTGAAATCAGATGCTTTCTTCTTCAATATTTCATCTGCGACCACCACGTTTCTTCTTCTCTTGTCCACAAACCACTGAAAGAACAGATCTTCAGACTTTGGAATCATTCCATCTTTTTCATATTTGTTCTTCAATTAATCGCTAGAAACATTGATCCATTTGTTCTTCTCAGAAAGAATATCAGATATTGTCTTCCGAAATTTCTGGACATGATTTACTATTTGCAGTGCAGAGTGACTTGAATATTCATTTGCATGCACACATATTTCTTGCTTCTCTGTAGCAGTTAGGCACACTCGCTTGCGCTTCACACCAAGTTGTTTGTTAATATATTCAAATCTAAAAAAACAACGAATGGGAAAGATTAATAATAAATTTTAATTTCTCATAATTTTTATTGGATAAAAGTCATTTAATAATTTTTTAAATAAACATTAATTTTTAAAATGTTACATTTAATAATTTAAAATCGTTTACTGAAAATATTATTAAAATTCATAATTATCAAACTTTAATTAATTAGTACTTAAAATTAATATCATTAAATTAATTTCATTAGATTCAAATAATCAATCAATAAACATATCAATCCCATCTGAGTAGGAGAGTCACAAATCTAAACAGCATACAAACAACAAACTTACAACATTCCAAATTATCCCTCACAAATATATAAATGAATGAACTCAAATTCTTTTATAAAACTTTATTTTCAATTATACAAAATAGCACACAGATTTATATTGTTCAAATCAATAGTATCAATTAACGTATTCACAAACGGATAATGCGAGTTTGTCAGATCACAGTTTATTAATGTCGAAATTATAAATCTTCTAAACGAACGATAACCGTTAAAATCTCAAAGTCAAACTAACCCTTATTCTCGTATACAGGATACTGAGTTCAACTTCAACTTCAAGATAAAAATAAAAGAAAAAGATTTTATTTAACAAAAATAAGTTTACTTTACATGGAATCTTCTTTCAAAGTTTATTGCAGAAAATTATTGGTGTGATTATGACTGAATTCGTTGTTGTTTATATACTAGCTTTTCCTAAACATGAAAATTAAATAGCTAAAACAAATCTCAAAATACTTATAATTATTCTACAAATTTTATTAAAATAATGTAAATCGAAAATTATTGATTTTTTAAAAGAGAATTATTTTCAATTAATTTTTTACAAAATTTTTTTGATTAAAAATTTTAAATTATATTTTGGAACTCCAACAATAGAATACTGACAATTCGCCACACAAGATTATTATAAAATGACAATAAAAAATTACTTTTATATCAAACTTTAAAATAAATTGAAGAAATCAAAAACAAAATTGTTTAATGGATCAAATATCTATCAAATAAAGTTATTTCATCAAAACATCGTTAAAACGTGTTTTTTTAATAACATCTCTCTAAAATCTGTAGAATAGAAATCATCATCCGATCCCCCGTCAATTTCAAACCCTAATTCATTATCGACAAGTCTAAACTTCACGACTTGGTATTTATCAGTATTTTGAAACCTCCATTTTTGTACAATCTTAAACATCATTTCTAAATGCTTTGGAACTTTCACACTAATTAATTTCTCAGCGGATCTTTCACACCAACTCAAATACGGCCACTCTTTTTCACTAAAACAGTGTCTATGTCTCATTGCTACTTTATTCTTTTCAAATTCTTCTTCAGTTTTCTGTATTTCTACTAGCATGTCATCAGTCGATAGAGGAATACCAATAGAGCATTGTTGAACAATCGCTCGGGCTACTTTACTCTGCATATAAAAGTGAGTGAGTGATGCAAACTCATAAGCCAGACCAATTATGAAACAGCTCGTAGGAAAATATGGATTAATCAGGTGTTTATAGAGAGGTCTTACATAAGTGTTATCCCATTTCAATCCAGTTGATTCGCTCAAGAAATTAAGATTTATTTCATAGCCTGTACAAAGAATTATCACATCAGCTTCATAAACTGATCCGTCAATCAAACAAACGTTGCCAAAATCATCAATATGAGATATACCATATGTTTCTTTAAAATTATTCTTTTTAACATTCCATACTAAACGGTTTCGATTGTGCGATAAATATACCTGCCAATAATAATGATGATTAATAATATTACTATTGTTAATACTGGTTAATAGTTAATTAATTAATTGTATAATACAGGGGCAGTTAATCTTTTCATACCTGTCACCCACTTTTACACCTCAATTGGTTAAAAAATACTCTTACCGTCCACCAACAGTACTGATAATTGATAATGTAGGAAGGTTTAAACAATTTATAAAGTAGAATTGAGGAAAAGTAAAGCATACAAATACAATATGTTAGTACAATAGAAAAACATGTATAGCAACCTACTGCATCATAGTAAAGTACCTTACACACGCAGTATCGAAGCTACATGAAAATATTTTGCATATTATTCCCTTAAAGACATGAATTATAGTTTGTTACCTAAACCACATAAAGTTAATTCCGAACGTCTATAAGAAAAAAACACAATTAGAACTACATTGCTGTAAATTGTTAATTCTAATAAACTGCATCCATGTAAAAAGATTTTAAGAAGTGTAAAAAAGTAATAGCAAACGATGTGCTTTTAACTCCTTTTGTGTGATGTTTACTAAAAATTCCTATTTATATGAATACAAAGAAGCAATAAATACCTGCACCAACAATAAGTTGGGCGATGAATAAAAGAGCAACTAATCTGCACGCATTATTCAAGTATTTTTATAGCTTTGAATCTTTGTACATCAAAACGCAACATATATCTGAAAAGCTGGAAATCGAATGTGCCTAATAAATAAAGATGTTCTTAAATAATATTTTCAACAAAATATTGTTGTTAAAAGACACAATTATATTTTAACTAACAGGAAAAATCTTTTTTATCAGACTGGTATAATAGATCGAATTTAGTTTAAAACTGATATTTCATTATAATATACAGATTCGTAAAAAGTAACCGTAACATCCATTGAAAACATATTTTATAACATAAATGAACATTTTACGCTAAACAATGACCTTTATTAGTGTTGTTAATGACATAATACTGGTCGGTCAAGTAACAAAATAAACTAAGAACATCAATAGTCAATAGATTCTGCATTGAAGCAATTATTTCTTTGATTATATCAATTCTATAGTCATGCACAGTTCTCGTGCTTATTGTATTAGATGCTACTTTCCATGGATCTCCTCTTTTTCTAAACGACCATTAGCACTGACCAAGCGTTTTACATAGGGTTGAGGTCGGGTTAATCTTTGGTGTGTAAGTCTTCTCTTATGTGTGGACATATTGTCCTGATGAAACTATGTCAGGATGATGCTATAGGATTGGAAGAACTCTATCTTACAGAATTGAGCAACATTCTGGTGTGTTCAGCGATCCTATAAATTATCGAAGAGGCACAATTCCAGCATAACTGAAAGCTCCCAACACCATTTCATGACCTCCATCTGATTGAACAGTTAGCTGTGTTGTAACTGTGCTTAATTGAGAATAACTGGGTGCAGAGCAACTACGATAAAAGCTTCTCTGTTTGCATTGAATTAGGTGAAGTAGAGTTTCATCGCTCAAACATACTTGTTTCCAGCCAGCAATAGTTGAATCGCGATACTGACAAACCAAGTAAAAGATATCTTTAACGATTACTTAATGAAAGCAATGTTTTCTCCATGTGACAAATGATTTTCACCACCTGGACGAAGTTTCTTCTCCACTGTACGAATAGAATGTCTTTTCAATCAATTCTTCGCATCGCTGTTTTAAATCATGGCTTTCAAGCCGTAGGTACATCATATCTTACAAAATCTTACAAATAACACTAAGCATATTGTATGGATTAATTTTAATTTTTCGACTCTGAATTACAATTAAAATTTCAAAATATTTACAATCAATAAATGTGCTTGAATTCAGTTTATTTAAACTGTTGCTGAAAAATAACAAATTTTATGGCAATTATTTATAATATTAATAAACATTGTTGCAGATACGTCGTAAAATTTGAAATTGAGAACTCAGAAAAAATATTTCACCTAGCAGTAACCAGTGACTTTAAGTACCACATATAAATTATATAATTCATCATTAACATATTCCACATATAAAAAAATAACCATAAATAAAATATTTTAGCAATTACAAAATATTTTCTTTTTAAAATATATATTCATATTGATGCAATTCTTCGATCATGATCTGGTCCCAGAAATTCATTCGTTTCATTCCCCAAATTTTCAGAAGGTTCCAACAATCAAATATTCTGGCCCTAACAAGGGCCATTTGACTTGCTCAAACCAATGTCAAATTAATAGTCTTAGAACTTTATTAATTATTTGCTTCCTTAGGATCTAGCAACATCATTACTTAATTTAGTTTCGTTCGAAGACTTAGAACAATCAAATGCAGGGCTATTTATAATTATATACATATTTATTTAATTAGTTTAAATCCACAAAATTTCAAATAGAAAAAAATAGCATAAAAAGTTTATTTTCAATTATTTACAGGGTTATTCATAATTAAAAAATTATTCTCTTCTGGCTTTTTCAATCCAAGTTCTCATATTTCGAAAGAAGCTAACACATTGCTCAGAAAATTATTTTCACTGCCTGAAAAATTATTCAGCGAGTCTTCAATCGAGCAGTTAGGATTTAAATTTCTGTATGAGCAGAATCTGGAGTTGATCATCGAAAACATTCTTCAATAGGATTTAGTTCTGAAGAATAAGGCACTAAAAACTTATAGGAAATATTTCTTGAGGGTAAAAAATTGTTTTACATTGACCTATTTGTGAATCGGAGTATTGTTCATAACAAGAATTTTGCTGGGATTGACGTTCAAATATTCAACAAGTCCTTCATTTAAAAATTGTAAAAATATCTCAGAATTGAAAGTTCCGTTATTGTATTTATAAAATAAAACACCGTGGACATTAATTGCACAAATTAAGCGTTTATTTGTTCCTTTGTTTGCCGGAACACTCGTGTAGGCTTTGATATTTACTAGTAAATAACCATACGTGGTTGACGCATTAATTACCCGGAATGGATAGATAGCATTAAATATAATTTAGTGAATTTTTTTGTGATTAAATATTTATAGGTAATGAAATTTGCAATTTGTTTTATTGCATCATTGTGTTTACATGTTCTACAGGCACGGAAACAAAGTTTCGCACATTTCGTCATTTTTCCAAATGAATCCTGTTGAGTATTACAGTGTGATTAAATTTTTTGTGCTACGAATGGTAGACAGCCAGGAAATTATCAAGCAGTTAAGGGATGTTTATGGGATAAATTGTCACTCTAAAACGACAGTTTATGGTTGGATTGCCCAGTTTAAATATGGAAGGACAACTGTGTTTGATGAAGAGAGACCACGACGGCCAGTGGAAATTGATCAAGACAAATTAGAGAAACGTTGCGAAGAAATCATCAAAACAGAGAGAAAAATCACTGTAAAGGCGCTTGGAACTAGCCTGAACATCAGTGAAGGGAAAGTACGTGAGGTGTTGAAATCCCTTGGAATAAGGAAGCTAGAATCTCACTTTGTGCCACGATTTCTGTCGAGAGAGATGTGCGATGCACGTTTGCAGTGTTCTCAACAAAACCTGGATTTCTTGCAAAAACATGGACAACGATATCTATCCAATATTGTCACTGTAGATGAGACACCGCTAAGCCTCTATGTACCCGAGAACAAAAGAGAAACTTCAGAATGGCACCTTCGAAATGAAAAACCAGTACTGAAAATGAGGTCCGGGACAAGCCATCGGCGATGTCTTATGCTGACTGTATTTTGAGACGGTGATGGTATCATAAAACTGAATTTCACAAAACAGTTAAACTGAATAGAGCCTACTATGTCTCACTTGTTGCTGAGACCAGATCACTGCGTAGGAAGCATAGAGGCTCACCACTGTGGATGTTGCAAGACAACGCACCAATTCACAAAGTTGCACTTTCCACAGCGGCTATTGATGATGCATGTTTTAACCTCGTCCCTCATCCTGCATCCAGTCCTGACCTGGTGCCAAGTGATTTTTGGTTATTCCGGCACCTGAAGAAGGCGATTCGTGGCAAAAACTTTAAATCCCATGAAGAAGTGAGAGGTGTATTTATGAATTTCTCTGTTGTTTAAACTCTGCATTCTCACAATGAACCAAACGTCTGAAGATGTTCTATGTAGAACGAAACATTACGTGATTGTAAAAAATTATCATTGTTAACTTTAATTTTTATAAAATTTAATAGCTAATTTTACTCTTGATTTTTGTTGAGAATATTTTAAATTTGGTATTTGGAAATGTTTCGCCGATCCAGATAAAAAAATTGATATTTTAGATGTTTATGATAAGTAATTCTTCGAGCATGATTGACATTTTAAACTATTAAAACGAAATTATTAACTTTGTTAAAGTAAAAAGTTTAAACTAAATTTTTAAAACCCATTTAATAAAAGTTTTTTTCAAATAAAAATCATTAAAATATTTTTTATGTAAACTTTAAAATGAAATTATTAAATCGATCAATTGAAGGTTGTTTAATTGAAATAAATAAAATTAATTTAATTGGGTAAAATCTCAATCATTGTTCAAAAAATTATTTTAATTATTTTAATTATAAAATCGTATCAATTTAGTTCTATATCAACTGATGAAAGTATTGTTGAGTGTTGTCCTTGAGACAATCATTTTACAGTTCTTAATGATTTTAATTTTTAATTGTGTTATAAAATTGAAAAAAATCATTTTTCAAGTAATTAAAAGAAATTAAAACTAAATAATTTATATTAATATGTATAAAAATAAATAAAATTAAAATTAATAAAAATAAAAATCAAATAAGAACATTAAATATAAATTATATTCCATTTATTTCAACCGGTATCTATATTAGTATAATAAAAATAATAATTTAAATCGTTTCTTACCATTTTGGCTACTTTAAGTAAGTGAAGAGTAATATCTAAACCAGAAGATTTCGCTCCGAGTACAAACACCGTTTTATCGAAATATTTCTCAGCAGCTCTATAATATTTACTATGGATGCATTCTCCTTTGAAATTTTCAATACCTTTAATCAAAGGAATGATTGGGATTTCAAAATGTCTAAATGTATTATTCATAAATAAATCATAATTGCTACTACTCTTACCCATTGCATATTAGTACAACGTCAAACCGTTTCTCTACAATGCTTGATGTATGAGTGTTCTTAATCATTACTTTCCATTTAATTAATTCGTCAGACTTTACTGGTTCTACATTTGTGATTTCAGAATTATACTAAACAAATATTTATTTTCATTGAAATTTAAATACATGTTAATGTTTATTTATATTTAAGGAAATAAATAATAAAAGTTATTCGGTTTGAAAAATAAGTAGCTATCATAAAATAACATTAAATTAGGACCAATTTGTGATTTAAAAGTTAGATAAAACATGAAAATTATACATTGAAGTGCTTGGTGAAGTAAGATTTATAAAATTCAACGGTCACTGCCTTACAAATCATATATTACAAATGATAAATATTTATTACTTATTTTTACATCATAAATAAGACTCGTTTCATAGTAAAATAATTTATATTATATTTTAAATGCTATAAATTTATAAAAATTTCTCAAAATATTAGCTGACAATTGAATCTTATCCCCTAACAAAATACTGTTCATTTTGGAAAGCAGAATATTTGTAAACTGATAATTATAAAAGAAATCTAGGTTTTGATAATTAAATTATAAATAAACAGGAATTATAATATAACAGGAATCAAACCGTAGAAATTAAGTTAGGTGATTAATAAGCCTTTTTAAGGAACTTTAGGTTCATTTAATACTACTCTGAAACATTTAATCGTTTGGGAAAAAATCACTGACAACGATAACAATGGAGAGTTTTAAAGGAAATAAAATATTTGTGAAAGACTCAAAATTTTAGAACATTCTTCCATGAAATTATATTTTACAGTGAAACAATCGATAAAGATTAAATAATATAAATAAAAAACTGTTGATAATTTACAATAATTTTTTTCTAGTCCATATTTTAAAAATAAAAAAAGAAAATTTATTGGGTTGTTTGGAAAGTAATTTCGTTTTTTTTTGTTGAAAATGAAGGACGATCTTCTTATAATAAATAAATATTTCTTTAAATTATATATTGACCATTGTGATCCAACACATTTCGCTATCTTTCTGATAACAGTATGATTCTACGCTCAAAAAAATTTTGGTCTTTACTGGCAAAAAACTGATCCAGGTTATTTTTGATGTCTTCATTTGAAGTACAGGTTTTACCGTCCAAAAAAATTGCAGTGATCGGAACAAATAATAATCCGAAGGCGCAAGATCTGGAGAATATAGTGGGTATCGCAGTGTATCCCATTCAAGCTGTAAAAGCATTTGGTGAGTGACTAAACTTGTATGAGGTCTCGCATTATCTTGGTAGAACACTACAACTTTACTGTTGATTAATTCTGGCATTTTCTGTTGAAGTGCATCATTCATTTTGTACAGCTGATGACAGTAGACTTCTGAATTAATTGGTATGTTATTCAGTAAAAACTCAAAAAACAACTCCTTTAAAATCCCACCAAACAGCATCACCTTTTTGATGGATATTGGCTTTTGAAATGCTTTGAGCCGGTTCATCTTTTCTGCTCAATGATCTATTGAGTTTGAAATTGTTATATACAACCAATTTTAGTCCCCATTAATGATGTACTTCAAAAATGAATTATTTTCGTGACGTTTGAGGAGCGGATCACAGACGTCAACGCGATGACACAAATTTATCTCCGTGAGGACATGGGGAACTCATATATCAAGCTTCGAGGTTAAACCCATGCCTTTCAGGTGGTCATAAACAATGGAATTTGATAAATTTAACCTCTCAGCGATCTCACGTTTACATCAACTAAAGCCTTTATTGTGTCTTTATTAGCTTCAATCGGCCTTCCAGAACGTGCTTCATCTTCAACATCAAAATTGCCGGATCGAAATTTGGCAAATCAGTTTTGTCACTGGTATATTGACAACACATCTTCTCCATACACATCGATAAATTCCTTTCTGGCTTGAACAGCATTTTTATTTTTCTATAGTAAAAAAGTTTAATATGACGAAAATACTGCTTATTGTCCTCCATATTTAAAAGAGCGCCAACCAAAAACTACTACGTAAAATCAATTGAACTTTTTCATACACAAGCCTTGCAATATCACCTCTCAAAACATAATGATTATGCAGTTTAAGTGTGAAGTTGGGATCAAAAATACAATTAAATCCTCTGTCGGAAAAAAACGAAATTACTTTCCGAATAATCCAATACATGGTTTAAGGGGTAGAATTCTTGTGAGAGTTAAGAAAAGAAAAAATCTTTTGGAAATTTAATTTACCCCACTCGCAATTAGGAATTGCAAATTTTGGATAAAATTCTGAAACCGGTTTTCTTGATACCTTGTTCGTGAAAAACCGGAAATCGGATTTTAACTAGTCTTTTAAACTTAATATATATTTCCATCGTACAATTATTTTACCCGAATTTAGGAAACAATAATTAAAACAAAATCTATAAATCTTTATTTCTAATGAATAATTCAGTCAAAAGGATAAACAACAAAATAAAAATATTGTTTTAACAATTAAAAAATAAATATACAACAAATATAACACGTTTAAAATAACCAACTGGATTACGTGTACAAAGCAAAGTTGTTGTTCAGCTTCAATTGGTCTTTCAATTTTTTTCTTAACTGACTCACCATCAGTAGTTAAGCAAACGATGTTATATGACTGACAAATATCAAACATCATTAATTTTTCTTCCAAGATCGGAATACGTTTTTCCAATAATGCAAATTAATCCAAGATTCCAAAATTGTTGCTTATTATAAATGTTGATGTTTAAATAACTATGATTTGATATTGACGTCCCATTATCAAAGTCAAATTAAAACAACCTCGCTTTTTCATGTCTGTGAGATTTTTTCTAATTACACCCCAAATATTTTGACCATAATTAAAAATCATTTTCCGAATTTTATTTAACGATTGTGTTATATATCGATTCAAGTAGCGTTTTTAGACCATATAATGTACAGAATAAAGAAAAGGCCATACCGTCTTTCACAGTCATGTGTGATATAACCGCTGCCAAATATTCTGTAATTTTCTTTTTAAAAGAATAAATTTTATTGATGGCGTAGAAAAATTTGTGGACGTTTCACTGCTTCCAGATCAATCTTTCAATCCGTGTTTCGGAGCAGTAATTTTTTGTACTGTTCGCAAATGCGAAAGAAGTGCACCAGTCGATCCACCTAAGCATTTTTTACTTTTGAACATGTTTGGCATTTCGCCACTTGACCATTTTTCTCTCGCAAAAAATATGCCAAAAGTGATTTGTCATTTTCAATATCTTTCTTGAATTCCTCGAATTTGTAATCCATACTTATTATGCTCTGTTTCTAAAGAAAAAAATATTAAAAATGGATTTCAAGGTCACAACCCATTTCTAATTTCCCTTACTTTTTCTTGATACTGAATAATAATTTCTTTATTAAAAATGTGCTTAAAATAAATATTTAAACAATGGTAAATAAAATAATGTAATTTATTGGAATTACGAGATTTAAAAATATAAATTAATAGTGCAAATATTAAAAATGTAAAGATTTTTAATAAAATTACGAAAACAGAGTTTTAAAAATCGAAAAACCGAGTTTCCGAGGTTTCAAAACAAAGAAAAACACCAGAAAACCCAGTTTGCAATCATACTCGCAATATTGCCTTTATAAATTGATGAACTAAAAGTTCATTGTTTAGTCATCAGACGAAAGTTACCATTTGTTGAAATTCAATGTTGGTTTAATCTAATGTTAATAAAAATTTGAGAATATTTTAATTTCCTGTATTTGTTTTTTGGATTTGATTGGACTATCGAG
>MQRK01144884.1:0-17125 GCA_001938485.1 Girardia tigrina | reverse complement strand
CAAAGCAAACTGTTGTAAGATTCTTGCTACCTCAGCTGCAATGTAAGGGCTTTCAATTATATGCCGACGGAGAAATGGTTCGCTCCTCATTATATATTTATTATTCTAACTATCTTAGATATGACTTTCAGTGTAATTGACATAACCTTTTCATCTCACACACTTGGACATTTCACATGACTGATTGATATTTTCACAGATTTTGGACTAATTGCATTTGAAAAATTATCTTTTAAAATCAATCACAGAGCAGTAATGACCTGATTTTCTCGACTCCCGCAGTCGCGACTGACAACTAATATAATTCCCACCCATAATAAGTATCTGTAAATTAATTTGACGACTTAGACCTGTTTTTTGCTTATTTTTAGATCTTCATTTAATATTTAAATATCCATGAGAATTATTTTTTAAATAACTTAAAGAATATATATCTCAAATATCTAAATAAATAAAATGTTATTATTAAATGTGCTATCATTACAACCTTATCGTTTATGAAACTCAAGATTTTGCAATATTAAATAGTGAAACATTTGTAACATAATATTTTTCTAGGCGCGATTTCTATCTTATATATGTTAATTTTACTTCTTTTAAAATTAATACAATGGGGAGTCCACATGGATTTCAGTTGGGATAGTAACTCCGAAGGAAGTAAAAATGATTTTGTTATTTATTAAATATTATTCAATTGTATAGTCTACTTGTTTCGTGGTAACTTCACCATCTTGACTGGTGTTGGGAGTTTAGCATTCTTCATTCATAATGCAGTTCATTACCTTTTGGTAACGCAGACTGTACCTAAAAAGAAAGTATTGTTGCTTATCAATCTTCAGTTAATTTTAAATTTTATTTTTCAAAATTTCAGATTAGAGATTTATCATTAGCTTATTTATTGGTCGCCCTAACTTATCTTGTCATTGGAGTTTTATTTTATATATCTTTTCCACTAAACAAAGAATGCATTCAGGACGTAAGTGATGATATAAATATTTAGTTATACTTTCATTAAAAATATTTAATAATATTAATAAATGTAGTGACCTACTCTTGTATATAAGATTGAAATCCTATAGTAAATAAAAATTGATTTTATTGAAGAAAATAATTAAATTGTTAATTATAACCTTATTATAGGTTATATATATTTATAAATCTATAAAATAAAAATTTGTTTAAATAAATCGATGCGAAAATTGATTTTTTAATCGTCCAATTATAAAATTCTGTTTTGTGAATTCTACTTAATATTTCCAAACGAATAATAAATCCGTTTATTATTTCAAGAAAGCGATAAATGTGAACCCAACAATTACATTTTAACATTTTAATCATTTCCTTCAATTAAATCAATTTTTATTTACTATAGGATTTCAATCATATATACAAGAGTAGGTCACTACAATAACCAACTACACTTTCCTAATTGAAGTTATAACATTGGATAAATCACGTACAAATTAAATATTAAATATTTATGTTAGACAAAGTAAGAGAGTTTTGTGCTAAAAATATGGATACATCACCAACTATCCGTAAAATAATTATTTAAATTATTAATTAGTATCATGAGAAGAACACATGAAATGATATAAAAACTGAACCAATTGAATAATAACAAAATGGAAAATTTAGTAAAAAAATATTTGATTTATTTGTTATGGTAACCAGACAATTCGACACAAATTTTTTAATTCAACACTTTTTTTAATTCGATAAATAACTAAAATGAAATATTTTCATTATTACTACACATTTTTTGAAACTCGAAATTTTCAATAACTATATTTTTAGTTAGAGTAATGAGTTATATCAATGAAGAAATATCAATTTAATATGAAAAAATCAATTTTTATGAAACAATTTTTTTTAATTCGATACATTTATTAAAAAATAATTAAAATTAAAAAGTAAAAGTTAAATCGACAATAATACGATACAATTTTGTTAATTCTATACATTTATTAATTCGAGACAGTAAAAGTTAATTTTTAACATTTTATTCATTGCAAATTAGCTAGCCAACACAAATATTTCAGTTTTTCATCATTCGATGCATTCAAATTGTATTCTTGCACAGCCATTGCAATAGCCTCACTCAAGGATACACATTTTTTCTTTACAACATCAGGGCGACCTGCCAGAGTAGCCTGTTTCTGCATATGTAAGGTTCTAACGATTGATGATTTCTTAGGCATATGAGCAAGAATGTCCATGCTCAAGCTTCGTAATGCATGGTCCATCGCATTACGGGTAGTGGCACCTACTTCCTTCATGGTAACCTTCATTTTACTTTGAGCAATGTTTGCTACAACCTTCTGAGGGCAGGAATCATGTGAATGATTACATGAAAGGCGCAAAATGGTATTATGGTATTATTTGTTATACCATCAGTAAAGTGATTCTGTTTAAATCCTAACACTACCAGAATGATAATACAAACTACTTTATATAATAGATTTTATTTTACTTACTAAAAAACTTTCATTATTAAGAAACTGTAAAACTTAATTATCAACAATTAGTATTGTTCGGAATTAGGATGCAGTTGAGAAAATGTTTACGAAGAAATTATTTATGAAAATTAATAGAAATCAAGAAAATAAATTAATCGAATGTTCAAGAAAAATTAAATTAAAATTAATAAAGTAAATAAATTTTCGGTTCCGGTTTGATACCAATAAAACTTTAAAAATCAGTTTCTCAAAATAAATAAATGAAAATTTTTATAACAGACAATTGTTCGAATAAAACCACGGATTACAAAAGAATAATAATAAAACCAATACAATATCTTTTTATTCATTTATAAAATAAAGAAAAAATATAAAAAGAAAGTCATTGAATTACACAGGAGGACACAAATTAATTTATTTATTTTTAAAAATAAATAATCATATTTCTAATTTTATAATTTTTAATTAAATTTAAATTAAATAAAATTTAATTAATTTTTTGCAGAATTTCTTGAACAATTTGTCCGTGAACGATTCTCTGGTGGTGATTTGTAGAATTGTTTTATTCCTTCAAATGATAACCATTTATCCATTACTTGTTAATATTATTCGCATTCAATTAATGAATTTTCTTTTCAAAGTATATTATCCAAAGTTAGCATTATTTATTTTATTTTTAATTTGATCCAAGGAAAATATGATAATTTGTGTTCAATTATTTTAGAAAAAAGTAATGTCTTCTTTAAGTATTTTTTATCACTTAGTACTCGTCTAAATCATTTTAGATATTATAAAAGTTTAAACCATATTAAAATTTATTCAAATAAAAATTTTAATCCGAATATACCTTCATGTAATAATTTCACAACGAAGTTTTGTTTCTAAAGTTGGAATTTTGGGGTGGATAAAACTAAAAAAAATAATAAAATATATACAAGTTATTGCGTAAATTTATAATATCAAGCTACTACAAAAGTATTTTTAAGATATTAAATAGTTTTTTGCCAATTAATTTTAAAATTAAATGTTTATATAAATGGAAAAATTAATTTAATTGTGCTTAGAATGTATTTTAAAAGGCATAATAAAGAATCAGTTTAAATAAAAATTTCAACAAAGAGTATGGATTTAATAATAAATATTTTTTAAATTTTACAAATTGATTGCATTTTATTTAATGAAATAAATTAATTTTATTTAATATAATTTTTTAAACGCATTTTAAAAATAATAGAATTTTGAAGGAATAAAATTTCAAAAATATGTTACAGAATATAATAAATTATTTTTAAGTTAAATTTATTTTTGCAAATTTAAAGTAGAATAAAATATATGGGGCGAAACGAAAATTTTAATTAACGAAAATTTGTTTAAAAATTTCTAGTTGTGATATGAATACAATTTTGGTGTTCAGTATGAAAGTGGCATAAATGCTACTTACAGTTTGAAGGCCTATTTTATTCTGATTCTAATGAAAATAACTTTTAGCGTCTTTGACTACTAATATAAAAAGTACAAAAATAAGAAATAAAATAACAGAACTTAATTAGTCTCTTTCTTCACTCTGGAAGATATATATATGTATATACAAGGTGTTTTCAAGTGTTCAAAACTTTATTTTTTTACTAATTTGTGTCTTTTTCACATCAAATACAATCAAGAATGAGCAAATATTCAACTGAACATTACGTTTTTATGATTTTGGTGTTGTATCCTTTAAAGAAGTCCAAGTCATTATACAAAAATTTCACGCGAAATATCTTAAAATGCTTGGATATGCAATATAACTCCGACACAATCATATTTCTGTCATTAGTTCAGATAAACAAAATACTTTACCATTAATATTTACATTATATCCCCCGTTGTCTCTAGATATAACTGCAAATATAATCGTTCAATCTTGTTGGCTGTTTCCGAACACTCGAAGATTGTCGCACATTGTCGTCATATCTTAAAGTTGATTCACCACCAGTAGTTGGTATGAAATTACTGTTATCTTCCTGTTGACTAGTTTCATTAAATGTTTGATGTGCGATCTTGTTCATTATTCCTTTATCTTCTTCACACTTCACTTTATAGGTTCACTTGTATAAATCTAGGCTCACAATCTTTAATTTGATATTTATCGATATTTCCATCATCATTTTCCTATTATATTACTATTAGTTTCATTTGATCAGTATGAACTAAAAGATTTCTATCATCTTTCTCCACCACTAATGTGTTACTACCCTTCTGGTATGCATATCGCACTTTTTCACTTTCTGGTGGACGTGTTTTGTCTCGCCATTATAACAATTCTTGTCCAATGGGATTAGAAGATATAAATGGTTTTTATAATTTTCTTCTAAGTATCTCGTCTAGCGCTTGTTTTCTGTCTCTATGTGGAGTAACCCAATAATTGAATAATAATCTCTGAAGAAAGTTATCGAAATCTTAATCTTGTTCAAATTGTTCTAACCATGCGTTCAGCGATACCATTCGATGAAGAATGGTCTTCCCCGGTTTGCACCAAATATATAATAGCCATTTTAATTATGATTCATCATGAAATTGGCTGCGTTATCTGAAACCAAGGTATAGGGTACTCTCATTCTACTAAAAACGGTTTGAAGTACATTTTTTAACAGTTTTCGCTAATCTATTATAACTTAAGGCCAACCAGGTAAAGCATAAATTAAAATCAACATATATCCAATATTTGCTCTAAGGTAAAGAAGGTCACATCAAATTGTTGAAACGCTTGCCAGACCATTTTTTCATAGGGATAGCAATATCACTACAGATTATTTTTTATATATGTGCCCTTGGCTTGCAATTTATTAAGAAACGGTCTTACTTTACTTGGTACACTTAGAGCTAATAAATCTTTGATTCTTTCTCAATTTCTCAATTTTAGCCTGCAAGTTAACCCCACTGATGCATTGACTCTCCGTTCTTACATTCCAAAAAAGAACAAGTTGGTTATTTTACTGTCTTGTGTTCATGACGATGCTGAACTCAGTGTTTCCCAACACTCACGATGTCCATCGTGAACCACCGGACAATAAGAATAAAATTAACATCAAATACCGTCATCTCATGGGACAACAACAATTATTCGGATTCTTGAATGGTGTTGTGATATTTGCTGTTTCGATGTTTGAGGTTATAAAATCCAAATAATATTTCTATAAACATTTCTAACTCCAAAAATTCAAAAGTACGATTGTACGTTCTAGAAGACAACTTCAAGTCTAATTCTTCATAGTACAACTTTGAAAAAGAAGTCAGAGAATTAATCGATAATTACCGACAAGAATGCATGATGTGACATCATATACTGAAATAATATAATTCTTTTATTCATATTCAATGTCTATGTATTCTGGTTCAGTCGAAGTCCGCTGATTCTAGTCACATTGAAAAAATCTACAAGCTGATTTCCTCATTGTTTTCTGCGACGCATCCAACCGGATCACTGTTCATTTTGTTCGGGTTTTCTGGTTTAGCCGCAAATAGAAATTCCTCTCTTATGGCACTCTCGCCGACGAATTTCCACGAAACTACTAGCACCTAAAGCACTTGTATTTGCAGTTCACCCGACAAATGTTTAGTAACAATCTAAACAGGGAAATCAGTATTTGTACTATAAGTTCTACGTGACAATTTCGGTTCATTCATTTTGACTTGACCAGAAAAATACTTATTGACATTGAATGATTTGACAATTAATTATATTCATTAACAATTTGGTGTCTATTGTGTTACTAATAAATATTATTCATCTCTTTATCTTATTATTCAATAACATTCATGGAAGATAAAAATATATCCGAATTCTCCTTCCTGACAATTTGTCAACAGTGCGCACTGAGTGTTAGTAAAATAAGTGCGCAGTAGCAGGGTTAATGGAGCGTGTGGATTGACTTAATGCTGAGATTTTTATCCTGAAGTGCGTCGTCTTTTTTTATCATTTGTTTACAGATTTAGTTATTTTTATTATTTTCTTTATTTTCATTTTATATTTATTTATTTTTAATTTATATTTAGTGAGTTGGTTGTTTTTATCTTTCATTTGATTATATTAGCTATTTGCATTTGTTTTGCTGTTTTTATTCCGCGTATTGGAGACATTGTGAGGTATTTTATTTTATTATATTTTATTTCTAACTCACTGATAAAAGATTTTCTGGATCAATGTGTGGTTTAGTTTATATATTTACCCTGCCGTGTCTTGTGCAAATTGTAAAATTGCACAGACAATCTTCGTTGGGAGTCGGTTCTCTTATATTCCATGTCTCTCTGATTATAGTTGGCATTTTGAATTTTGTCGGACAGTTCTTTCCCAAATGATATTACACCCTCGTGGCAGGGACAAATCAATCTACATCAATAATCAAATTTAAGACAGTGATTTAAATTTTAAAAATAAATGGTGCCATAAATGATACATTATTTTTTTATCTTTTGTTTTGATTTGTGAAGTTAAATAAATAAACTAATTTCGTAGAAAACTGGTTTGTTTTTTTCTATTTGTGAATAAGTAGAAATCTTGATAACTTACAAACATTTTACTATTTAATAAGTGAATAGTCTTGTGGGATCGGAGATACTAGAGAAAGATCAGTTCACTCTTAATGTACCAGATTCTATGGTTCACTTTGATTGAAGAAACTTTACTTACAAATTACATTAGGAAACATTTATATACAAGTTTAAGCTTTATACCAAATATTTATTGTTTTAAAAATGATCAATTTCGATTGAAATATAGAAAATCAAAAAAGAATTCTACAGCAAAATCTTTAGTTATGATCTTCAGACATTGGTTATTGATATAAAATGATAAAGTCTACAAATACAACATCAACTAACAAAAGACTTGTCAAGTTTTACGGAGCTGAATTTTCATCTTTGAAAGTTTCTGTTTTAATTTTAAATCGTAATTGTTATTACTTATTATTTGTTGCTTAGAATTCGGTATTGATTTAACAGTCAGTTGCCCACTACGGTTTTTGATCGATTTTGTCAGCTTCCCGGCGTTTTTCACAAAGGGACTGCACTGACAGAACCGTCCTGCTGGAATCTATTCGTATTAAATACGTCCTTATGTGGAATGTCTCCGATTCCTCCGACATTTCTCATTTTATCTGCAGATATATGATCATAGTTAAATTTGAGGGTGACCGACAAACCGTGATTCAGATGATAACGAGCTTTTGCAAATTTACACTAAATTGTTTTTTATCAACACAATTAGTAATTAAGTGATATAAATCGTCATATATCAATTGAATAAATATGTTATTAAAATTTTCATAAAATTCTCATGAAATTCCTTGTAGCAATAATTCAAAGTGTCATTATTAAAAATCGGTGTTGATTTAACAGTCGGTCGACCAGCACAGTTTTCGGTCCATTTCCTGGGCTTCCCGATTCCATTCAAAAGGTAATATTTTTATAAAGAGAAGGCATAATCAAACAGAGATTCACGTAGGAAGTCGTACTTCATGGTAGTTCGATTATCTACCTTTTCCATTTTTTAAAATACTGATTATTAAAACAAGTTATCATTAATCTTAACTTTTTATATTGGTGTGTTCAATAGGTTTTAAATTGTTTGGCAAATCTTTGAGCTTCCTTCGGTAAATATTGCGTTAATTAATTTAGTAAGATTATAATTAACTCTTTTTTTGTCATTTGATACTCGTAAATAACTATCAATCTATTGCTTGGATTTATTAAGTCTAATATATAAAAAAGTTTTAAAATCATCTTAAAAGTAAAAAATTAAATTAAAAACAATCAGAAATTAAATTTTTTTAACAATTAAAAAAATAATAAATTAAAATGATTATTTCTTTAATACAAATAAATTTAAAATAAATAACACTGAACAAAAGTTTCGAATGGGAAGAAAAAATTAGTCATTTGTCAATAAATTTCCCAAACAAAAATGTCTTTCTAATATCGAAATTACAATAATCTCCAAATTTGACCGAAAAACAAATTCGAAATTCAGAATAACGTAAAAGTAATATAGAAAATAGAAATATCAACATTTAAAATTACATCCAAATTTAAATAATTGAAGCATCTGGTACTGACAGAGTCCCAACCTCTAAAGGCATGACAAATGATTAATCTCTCGAAGAGAATGGAAAGGAGTTTATTATTAATCATAGAAACCTTTCTTTAAAGAAGTAGAAATTTAGTTTAATTATTTTTTTACTCTTCTAGTCAGGACAGGAGATGAGGATGTTTGATATGTTAGGTGTAAAGAATATTAGTATTATTGCTACATGCTTACAGTGTGCCAAAGTGCCAGTGTCTATATCGAAGTAGTACAATGAGCAAAAACAGAAAAAAACGTGCCGGACATTTGAAAGTGAACATAGAACATGATATGCCAGCGTCTGTCGGTGTAACTGATGAGAACTGTCCAAGAGTAATCCCTGGTGTGGTGCTGAGTTTTTGGCTGGATAATTTTAGGGATAATGGAGTGTTTCAATGCCATTTCCCCGTTTCACTATGTGCGTTCTCTCGCACTCTTGCATCCGAAACCGTGTGAAATGTTCAGAAAACTTGGTATTTGTCAAATTGTTTCTACCTAATTCAGAGTCTATGATTCACTGTCCTGTGCGCCAATGTTGAGTATTATTTATAATATAAAGTTATCCGTCACAGTCAGCGGAGGTGTTTATTTGTATTTATTTTTTCGTTTCTAATCACCGTCAATAAAATTGAAATTAATTTTTTTATGAAGGATTTGAACTGTTTTTATTATTCTAATATTTCTAATTTTTCCTAAAGCTTTTTATTGCTAATATCGAGAATTCCCTAAAACAATAAATACGAATTATTGAAAAATTAAAGAGGTGTAAAATTTAAAAAAATAATTAATCATAATTATTTTCCGATTGTACGCTCTGAGCTTTTATTTGCAAGAAAACCTAGTTCCTTGGAGCCTAGATTTTCCGATAACACGCACTGGACGTATTCTCAGAAAACATCGGGAGTTTGACGATGTTTTTAACTATTCATTTTGAAGAACCAGGGTTTCCTGCTTCTGCCCTGCTTCTCATATCTGTATGAATTTAATTTTTTGTTTTTTTCTTTGTATCAATACATTGGAAAAAATTGATTAACTTTTATTTTATTGTGTGAGAAGTGGTTGCAACATCAATATCAGAATTCATTTTCACACCAAAATTTATTAATATATCAACAATTCACATACTTAAATAAATTTTTCTGTTAATTTAATGATCTCGCCACAAATTAATATATTAAATTCTTTTCGATTCCATTTTTTAAATCTTGCAAATTTATTAAATAATTTTCACATTAGAAACTAAAAATTTATTTTAACATTTATTTAAAATTGTTTTATACTTCTATTAAAATATATAAATTGTTATGACTGTATAAACATTTTTATTTATAAACAAATATTTAATATTTAATGGTTTTCTTATCATTTTTAATTTTAAGATATTTAATAGATACATTAAAAAGATATTTTTTTACTTTTAAATATATATTTATTTTTTTTATGATTTTCTTTTATTATATCATTTTTAATTTTTAAAATATTGAATAAGCATATTAACATTAAAATATTTTACCTTTTATATTAAAAAAATAATAAATTATTCTGGCGAGATACAAATATAAATTAACCCCTCATATTTTGAATTAAAATTTCTGATATTTTATTAATATTTTGAAATGTAATTTTTAGCTCTACCTTTTTGATTTAGAATTATAAATAATGACTTAATAGATTTGAATAGAAACTACCGATTTTTGATGGTCGTGTTCCTATTCCTGCAACCTGAATACTGAGGAATAACCAATTTTTTGTATTTATGTCAGAGGACAATTATTTGTTTTAAAAATGATATTCGTTGTTTTACTGTAAAAGAACGAAAGGCATGACATATTGCCGGCGTGATTTGTAATAATACACTTGGTTCAAACGATAAAATAGCGATCAGTTAATTTCGATCATACAAGATTTATAAAAAAACATTTTGTTTCTATTCACTTAATTATGTTGATCGTATTTCAAGCCAGATAAAAAATATACCGTTTTATTTCCATCAATAATCTATTTCTGATTTATTGTTTAAATTAATTATTTTAGAATTATTATTTATTTACAATTAATAAGTAAACAAAATATTCAATAAATATTGAACTATTAACTTATAAAAATATTATGACAATTAATATTTATAAATTATTTTTGATAATATTTATTCACGACTTTTGATTAAAAGAAATATAAATAATCCCAACTTATTCGTATAATGTTATTTTTTACTTAAATTTATTCAAAAATAATTGTAAGAAAGAATCTTTTTGTAAGATTAAACTACCATGTCGAGGAGGAATATTTTAAAATTGTGTTTATAGTATGTTGTTTTAGGATTGCGCTTCTTCCACCAGATGGAAGATTGATATTTTAAATGTTTTAAACCGTGGGATTATTTGGATAATATAAAAATGTAAATTACAACTTTAAAATTAAATTAATATATCTTTATCGTGAAAAATATATTTAAAAAATTGTTAAAAGTAATTTAAAATTATTTTGTAATTTAAAATTTAATTTTAAAACTTTTATCACTACAATTCAATATCCATATAACCTAACCGATTGGGAGTCTATTGGTTTTAATGCCTTCCCTAATTTTTTATTCAGGTACTCCTTTTTAATATATTTATTTAATAAAGACGAGAGATTAAATAAAAGATGAAGAAGCTTTAATATCTGAAAAGTATGCATTCATGATAGTTTTTGAATTTGTAAACTTTATTTCTAATTATGAATTTGTACTAATAAAAATTAATTTATTGTTTCGTTTGATGTGACCAGTTTATTTACTAATGTCCCACTAACCGAAACCATAAATTTACGTTGTGATAATTAGAAAAATAATACTTATGAACACAAAAATTTAAATGAGGTCGCAGAACTTTGGACATCTACTACATCAAATCTATACTTAATTTAATAATCAATTGTACAAACAAGTGGATGGGGTTGAAATGGGATCTCCATTAGCACCAGCATTAGCCTCTATTTCTTTGTGCAAAATTGAAGAAAATTTTGATTTGTTTTCCGGTTATAAACTACTTATATATAAAACACGATGTATTTATGTTCTTGAAAATAAAGATTATGTACAACCATTTCTAAATTATATGAATTCGATCCATTCTAATTTCCAATTCACAGTAGAGGAATAAGTACAGAATACTCTACTATTTTTAGACCTATTGATCAACAGGAAATCTAATTGCTATAAAACAGGGATTTACAGGAATAAAACTTACAGGGGGTTGTACAAAACTTCGGGTAGTTTCTATGAACCGAGATACAAAAACGACATGATTAAATGTTTAATATATTGTTCTTGGTCTCCTTCATTAATATATGTAAACACCGATGAAAGTATAAATAAAATAACAAGACTATTAAATAAGAATGGTTAGTCAAATTCATTTACCGTAAAATTTACTCATCAAACTTTATATAAAATATTAAATGAGTCAAAAAATAGTAATAATAAAAATCTTATTAATGCCCTCTCAAAATAATGTATACAATCATCATACTATTTCCTCTAATATAAATTTTATCCCACTTGAATCAAGGTATATCTTATCGATTCCTTTTTCAGAAGGTTTTAAACATTTAAAATCATCAATTTTGAAAAGTCTGATTCCAAATACTATGAACTTAAATATTATTTCAAAATCATTTAAAATTTGCTATATGTTCAGCAATAAATCCCCCAACTCCTCTCGGTTTGTGCTCCGATCTTATTTGTAAATATACATGTAATGGTGTAACGCCACATACATTGGAGAGACATTTTGTCATCTAAACATACGGATCAAAGAGCATAGTCGGTTGGATAATGGGAACAATATTCCTAAACATTATTTAAAATGTAAATAGAAAATCGAAGAAAATGATTTCCAAATTCTGTACAATCGATTTAAAAAATATTGGGTGAGAGTGACGTGTGAGGCCTTATTAATAAGATACATGGATCCGAAAATCAATATTCAAGCTTCACACTCAATTTATCTGTTAAATATTTTCAAACAGAGCCTTTGTTACATGATTGATTACATAATTTTACAGAAATTTGCAGCTTATCTGCAAAAACGAATATTAATATAGTCTGAAGATTGCGGGTAATTAGCCGAAATTAATAATAATAATTTTTACAAAATGGCGTTGGGTTTTTTTTAATATAATTATACATAGTACATAATAAATGAAATATAAGTTGAATCAAATTAAATAATGAATATAAATATAATAAATAAAAAAACAAAAAAATAAAATTACTAATCAAAAATATTATATAAAGGACATTGTATAATAGTCATAATACATAAAATATAATAATATTACTGTAATAATGACGTAAAAAAGATAATATTATTTGAAGAATAATCATAATAATACTGATTTTAAATGAGTCTGAAAGAGATATAAAAACAGACGTTGTACAACCATAATAACCATGGTCTAAGAATTGAGAGAAAGTGTTGAACTAAAAAAGACAGAAGTTTGTTTAAAGAAATGGTAATGAAAAAATGATTTTAAAAGACCTATGGTTTTACTTTTCAGTTTTAAAACTTTTCAAACAATCCTCCGAACAAAAACGTAGCAATCAAATTTAAATTTATTTTTCGTTCATTTCAGTCTCCACCTCAAACTAGGAGAGGTGTATCATTTTTGCCCCTTACTCTATCACAATATTGCCAGTGTTCAGAAAGATTTGTATTAGTTGGTTTTTTGTACCACTTTATTTATAATCATATTATTTTTTATTTTTATTTGTATAATAATAGACATATGCACTGTCTAAGTAAAAATTAAAAATTGAAGACAACAAATGAAGAGATTAATATTTATAAATTAATAATTATTAATAATTATAAACGTACGAATGTATTTATGTTTTTTATTTTAGTATTACAAAAGTAGGATTAACATTACATTAAAGTCTTAAGAATTATTATTAATTGAAATTTTAAAATAATTATAAAAGAATAAAAAGATAAATTAAAGAGTCCTAAACTAATAGAAATTAGAAATAAAAATTTTGGATCCTAAATCATCAAACCTGACTCGACGTTCTGATTTATCAAGCTGGGTCCTATATAACCTGGTTATAACTTCTTCTCTTTTTATATGAATTTTAGTACTTACAATAAACATTTTAATATTCTTGCTGCTAGTCGAAAATTTAAGAATAACTCAAATGAAACATTCTTTTAGATTTAAGAGATTGTTCTTTGGGCCTCCGAAATTGTTATGTTTTCCCCTGTGAAACAAAACGTGTTGGACCTTCACTTTAGGTAATATATAAAAATAAAATGTTTTATAATAAATTGTGAAACTTGTACTTTTTTTTAAAATTCGATGCTTAAAACAAAAGAAAATCGCACCATAAATTAAAAAAACAATATAAAACCAATGGATGCGCAATAAATTGAAGATTTAAGTCTCTGATTTATAGCTGCAAAACAAAAAAATCTAACAATCTTCATTTAATAATTTTTTATAAATTTTATACTTTTATAAAGCCTAAGCAGAATTGAATTGTAATCAAGAGTATATGGAGCTTTTTCCTTAAAAAGCCTAGTCATTTTTAACCGGGTAAGACGGTAGTGTCACCATTACTGATAGAGGGTACCCTTACTCTCCAAAGATAGATCAAATTTTCAAAATTGATATTTATAAACCCAATAGTGTCTTTGTTATTAGTATTTTTATATTCTCTATATTTTAAAAACTTCATACAATGACAATTTTAGGGAGGATGAATGCTAGTTTTGATTATTGCTATCTGACAATTTTTGTAGACGTGACTAATAATGATACAAAAAAGGGATTTAAATATTGTATACACATCGTTACTTTTTACCTCTAACTCAAAAGACAGTAGAAAAGAAAAGCTCAGAAGAAAAAGTAGAAAAGTCTTTGTTAATCTCGTACGATGTATAGTAACCGGATTTCCAAACGAAAAAAATCTAACTCAATATCAATATATAACTGATTTAATGTCTGTGATAGTTGTTATTATGTATTAAAGGTACTTTACGTGGACCGGATACAATGGAATTATATATTATTTGGAAATTTGTTTCAGGATTAATTGAAGTATTTTTTGAATCAGTAGTTTAATAGTTATAATCCGATCTCATGACACAGAAGACAAAAAATTATTAAGCCTTCTTTCGGTCTGTAAAAATTGTCACTAAGCTCAGATTATGTTTTTGGCTCAATTCATTTTGGCTTGAAACTTTTGGACTGGATAGTTTGATGTTGATTGCTAATTCGGATAGCCTGTTCTTTGGAGAGCCAGGGGTGTAGCTAGGATTTCCTTTTGGGGGGATATTGATGAACATGACGCAATTTCTACCACACTGGCACACATTCACACACATAATCATTTACACACTGACATCGTTAAGAATTTTTTTGGTCCTGTAAAATAGCGCTTCCATATTGCTTATTGTTTAGCAAGAATGAAAAGACGCTGGACAGAAATTATATTGTATTCTATAGAAATTTTAAGGAACAAAGAATTTAATAAAGATAAGAATAGATAAATTTATATTAAAACGTCCATTCATCATAAGTATTGGTCAAATTCTTCCCGAACTTCATGAGCACTGACTGAACGTCCCAGTGCATTTTACAGTATCACCCTACCACTTAGTCTGTTATTATTCATAGAGTTTAAATTTTAATTACTACTAACTGCAGAAATGGATTTAAATCTCTTTGTTCTCGGGCAAAAAAATCAGTTATGTCATGTCACCTCTTCATGATGATGTTGTTGAAATCGAATTTTATTAAACCAGATTAAATTTTTTATTAGCAATATTTTTATCACAGTAATAATAGAGTAAATTAATTTGAAAATTGATAAAAATATTCAATATTTAGAAAATTATTTCGTCTCGATAAAATTAATAATTAACAATATGTATTTTATTAAATTTTAAACAATCAAGAATTTTATTAAATCTAAATGTTTTAATGGACAGCTGTTTTAGTACATTTAGTAAATGTTAGTAAACTTTTAGTTTGGAAAATGTTTTGAAAACATTTCAGAAGGGCAGATCCCCTATATCCCCCTATGCTATACCACTGTGAAGAGCTTAGTTTTCATCTTTGAAAGTGTCTGTTATAAATTTTAAATGGTAATTATTATAATTTATTATTTATTGCTTCGAATTCTTTGTTGATTTAACAGTCGCTCAATTAAGTCGGCTCCCAGCGTCATTTGACGACGGCGCTGCACCGACAGAATTTTCTTGATGCGGTCACAGAAATGCATAGAAGGCCTATCAAGGGGGCTTATAAACTTATTTTTTTGAAAGGTTCATCTAAAGAGCTTATATTCTCAATACCATTCTTGAAGAAAGATGGGTGGCAATATAAGTCCTAATGTAAAACACTAATTTGTGAACTTAGTTTAGGTTTTTGAATTCCTTTAATGTAAATAATAAGTTTTATACTTTGAAAATTAACGTAAACTTGTAAAGAAGTTTAAATTGTGATAATTAGAAAACAATTTAAAAATAAATTATAATTTAATTAGATCCCCTTATAACAAAATAAATGTTTTAAGATAAATTATCGCTCGATGTACCCTTAAAATTAAATCGAAGGTCCATTTTAACTTTCCTTTTAGAATTAAAAACAGTCTTATTTATATTTATGTAATCGGATATTCAACTTTATCTATTTTGAAAAATCAGTTAAGTTGCTTCATCTTAGTACAAATTATTTTTACTTATAAGAATACTTAAATTAAATAGAAAAAGAAATATATATATTATTCATGAGCATTTACGTATTCCTTTTTATTAAAGAAATATTTCTTTAACCTAAATTGAATAAGAACTTTGAATATTCTAATTAGCTTAAACTACGCCACTGTTAATAACACAAATTCGTACTAGAGTCAGTCAAAGTTATGAAGATAATAATTTAACTAATTAATTAATAAACTATTCAAAACTTTTGTTAATACTATCTTATTGTTTTATATCTCCGGGAATGTAAAGCAGGCGGTTTTGTTTCTACACAGACCTACATATGTACATACAACTGTCAATTTTCTTAAGTAAATATGATTAACGCTTTCGAGGAATGTTTTCAAACAATTTACAAAAGCCAATAAATTTATTAACGATAATAATTAGGGAATTTAAATGGGTGATTAACGGAACTGAAATCTACCGAAGAAATGATCTGCATTCGGATACTTCGGAATATTTTATTAAATTAGAAATATGTTACCATAAATAATTGATACATCTTAATCTTATTATTTCATGTAGAAAGACATAATTCCAAACAGTGCAACTGTGACCACCCTCCTCAACTAGTTCCTTCTTTCCACGCATGTCAACAACATGCACAGACCAATCAAACGTCCGAGTCTTATTCAAACAATCAATACCCGAATCATATTGCGTCCGGTCTACGAGAGCTCAAATAGTGAGACAAAACACTTCGGACTAAAAACAATGTTTTATTCAAAATTTAAATTAACAGTTTGATTTACAATTAAATTATTGTTATTTGTAGTGACCTAAAGTAAATATTAGGTTGGTCGAAAAATAATGGC
>MQRK01144743.1:0-15163 GCA_001938485.1 Girardia tigrina | reverse complement strand
AAAAAATTGAAAAAAAGATAAAAAACCGACGGTGAATATTTTGGGATCGATTTTCTTTGCAATTTGTGCGCTTTTTTTCGTTGACCGACGAAAATCAATTTTTACTATGGAAAATAATAATTCAGATTATTTTATCAATCCTGATAGAATAAAATTATTTCGATTGGTTTATAAACCGACTGATTCATGTTTAAAAGTGATTGTTTTTGTTTTTCACGGTCTCTGAACATTATCAGGCGTGTGAGTTACATAATCAACAATTTAAAATATGATGTTGTTTTGAATGATGAGAGAGATGGTAAAAAATAATCTAATATGAAGTATGTGCGAATTATTTTACTAGAAATGAAATATTAAATAAAGATTGTTTTATTAATAATGATAATAAAGTAGGAGGAAAATGTATGTTCGTTACCAACGGTCACGGTTACCATAGCATTTAGTGTGATTTGTTATGGTTGTTAAGGTAAATTTCAAGGTTTTATATATAAGTACAAGGTTTTTTACATACAAATAAGGGTTGATGAGGTGATTTTGATGGTTGTTGAGGTAAATTTGATATAAAAAATATGGTCATGCAACGGTCGGAAAGCATAGTAGTCATAAAAAGCATTTAATATCCCCGGAGGTCGGTAAGAAAATCCTAGATTTCGTGGACGATAATCCCACCTTTTTTGCGAGAAATAATATCCTTTTTGGTGCAATCAGAAAATGTGACAATATTCAGAAGCACCATCTCCAGATATTTGGAAGATCAATTATTAACATTCAAAAAGCAAAAACCTATGTCGAAAATCGAAACTCGGAGCGAGTGAAACAATCCCGTTATTAATGCTCACTCAGATTTATCGAAGAAGGCTGGAGAACGCATGAGTGTGTATTCATAGATGAAGTGGGCTTCAATCTTGGACCCAGAGATTGAATGCCAGATCCAAGAAAAGAGTTCTGGCCAATATAATCGTTCCCACAAATTGAGGTAGAAATATTTCAATGATAATGGCCATTTGAAAATTCGGCCCAATACATTTTAGAGTTGTCCCTGGTAGCGTCAACCATGACGTGTACCAAGATTTCATTGAGGAGCTATCATCAAAGCTCCAAGATGGCAATTATCGTTTGATAAACGATAATGCATCAATTCATTTCGATACAATCTCTATTTATAGGGTGTATAATTTACCACCATATTCTCCATTCTTGAACCCCATTGAAACCGTTTTTGCCAAACTGAAGGGAAACATCAGAAGTCAAATGTCGATGAATAGGGAACTCTTAAATTTAATGTATGCTGAAAGGATGAGAACTCTGGAGACATCAATCAAAGAAGAAGTTCAAGAGGATGATTACAAAGATTTATCCAACTATTGTCGACATTGTCGTAAATTCTTGGCAAAATGTCTCATAAAACATAATGTCTTCGGAGATTGACTGAAAATTGTTGATTGATTTAATAAAAATAAATAAAATAAAAATAAATAAAAATGTTTATTAGTGACTTGTCTTAAATTCAAAAAGATAAAAATATATATTAAACTGACTTACAAAAATTAACTCCATTATCTCGCGCGCCGTCAAATGGAGGTTACAATCAACGGTTCACTTACTCCGGCGTTGCTCCTCTCGAAAACCGCCGTCGCCGATGTCGTTATAACAATCGGTTGAAAATATAATAAGATTGCAAAATTGAAATTAATCGACAGTACATAAAATTATATCATAAAATTGAATGTTATTCATTTTTATGATATAACATTATATAAGTCTTTTTTGATGTTGCAATATTATGTAACAGTACATTAAAACAATCATAAAGCAAAATTATGATTACTTTTACTGTTATTAAATGTGCACGTTATAACATTTCAATGTTTTAAAATGAAACGCACTGTAATCGTTATTAATGTTGTATGTCATTATCAAATCAATTTTCGACATTGTCAGATTGTGTTTATTGATTGATTTTATCAATTTTTACTTTTCAATTTATTGTATTAACGTTCTATTTTCTCTCAATTATTATTCCGAAGCATAATTGTGTGAGTTGTGATAATAATTTTTGTAAACAAAGTATCGTGTTCGTTCCTAAGCGAAAATTGTTGGAAAAATTAAATAGACTCAATTGTCGGGGTTAATTGATCACTTGTGTGATTGGGAAATTTTCATGAAAATTACGAAAAATTCTTTTGAGAAAAAAGATGCCAAAATGGCACAAAATTAAATAATAATAATAATAAATGATTAAATAAATAAAACAAAAACAAGGAATCAATAATAATAATAAAAAATTGTTTGTCTCTGTTCCGGTTGTTCGGCTCGATTGGTTTTCGTGGGTGTTGTCGATTGATTTTCGAGTTTTTGTTTTAATAAAATAAAAAGTTAATATTCGGCGCGAATTTGAGTTTGAAAGAATTGTAAGAAAGTCGCCATTGTAAAAAACGTTTTGTTAAAAATAAAATTCTCGATTTTAAATTAACTCAACTTTAAAGAATTTCACTTTGTTAAATCGCTAACGATTATTATTTGAGAAAAAAATCGTTAATAAAAAGGTCGAATAATGGAATTTTTAATTCAAATGGTCATATGAGTAATAATGGACAGATTGCGGCGAGATTGACGAGCGAGCTCTGTTCTATGGCTGGATGCAATGAAGAAATAGCGTTGATGCAACTTATCAATTGTAATTATGATTTACAATTAGCCGCTAATAAAATTTTCGAATATTTACCTACAAGGTGTAAAGTAAAGCAAGAGTGGCCGAATTTATTGAATATGATATGCGTTTCCTCAAAAATGAATCAGCAGGCCGATTCCGGTGATTTCAGATTTCCTCTCCCCCCTTCGTCTCTGAAACACCCCGAAATCTCAGCTCCCGGACGCTGCAACGCTCTGGCGCCAACATCCAGCATGGCACAATATTTTATGGTATAAAGTAATGAAATCTTTCTGTTTTTTTTTCTTTTGGAACAAATATTTTATTATTTTCCTTTATCAGTCCATCTTTGAAAACAAACTCGTGTTTTTTTTGTTTTGAATTTGTGTTAGTATTTCATCAATTTCTGCGCTATTCTGTTGTAACTCTGTGATAAAGTTTTCTTGATTCATCGTAATGAGTCTTGTCTGACACTTCACTGTTTTTACGTCCTTATGGTTTAAATTACACTGCTTACATTGTTCGGTGTTCATTCGGGATAGTGCGTCCGCGTTGCCATGTTTGTCCCCTTTCCTATATTCTAATTTGATATTCAGACTACTTAAAAAGTTTATCCAATTTTGAAACTGCGCTGTTATCGGTTTTTTTGTTGTAAGCATAATTGTAATAGCCTTATGATCAGTTCTTAAAACAAATTGTTTACCATATAAATAATGTTTAAAATACTGTGTGAAGTAGAAAACTGACAATAATTCTTTCCTGGTGATGCAATATCCTATTTCATGCTTTGACATGCTTTTCGATCCATATGCAATCACTCTTTCCAGACCGTATTCATCTTTTTGTGATAATACTGCACCGATGGTATCAAAACTGGCGTCACTGTCTAAGATGAATTCGCGTGAAAAATTTTAATATGAGTGAATTGAACATTATCTCTTTCAGTTTTTTTACATTCGTTGTTCCAAACGATATTCTTATTTTTTGTATTAATTAATAATTCTAACGGTTTAGAATATTTAGAGTATCCTTCTATAAATTTCCTATAGTAGTTGGTTAGACACAAAAAGCATGTGTTTACACAACGTGGTTTTTCAAATTTTCTAATTGTTTCAATTTTTTCCATATCTGTTTTTATACCTTCAGTGTTGATAATGTGACTTAAAAATTTAATTTCAGACACAAAAAATTTACACTTATCAGGATTTAATCTTAATTATGCGTTTGCAATTCTACTTTACAATTTATCCAATATTCTAATGTGATCTTATGTGGTCTTAGAGAAAACTAAAATATCGTCTAGATATACCAAACTCTCTTTCCATATCATATCACCTATAACTATTGTCATCAATTTTTGGAATGTCGAAGAAGCAGCTGCGATTCCAAATGGCATCCGTTTAAAATAATATTGCCCGTATTTTGCCGAAAATGCCGTCTTTTCTTTTTACTCCTCTTCCAACTCTACCTGATAGTACGCATTACCTAAATCAATTGACGAAAAATACTTGGCTCCTAGTAAAGAGTCTAACATTTCATTAACATTTGGTAACAGAAATACCAGTCTTATTGAGTTCGTATTCAATATCCTAAAATCTAAACACATTCTTATGTCATCTGAATTCTTTTTATTGACGCAAACGATTGGTGAGTGCCAAGGTGATTCGCATTTTGAGATAATACCATTGATTTCTAAGTTTGTTATAATGTTCAGAATTTTCTCTTCGTAATGTATAGGTTGACGACGCATTGGTATATTATTTGGTTTGCAATTGGTCATAATTCGATGTTTTAAAATATTTGTTTTCTCCATATCGCATTTGTGAGCCATGAAAATATTTCCATATTTAATGATAGTTCCGTATAAAGGGTAATTTGAAGGTATTAACTGTTTACAAATTATGTTTTCAATCCTAGTTTTATCTGTTATATCATTTCCAAATTTTCCTTCTAAATTGCACACTGGATGTTTTATGTCACTATCATTTTTAGATACTAATTTCACTCCCTACCCTAGCAACGGTTTCGATCACCTTAGCAACGATAAACAAGGTCCAGATTACCTTAGCAACGGTTTTGGTTACCTTGGCAACGGTGAACAAGGGAAATTTTTCATTAGCAACGGATACAGTAAATCAATGCGGTTGTAATCATGGTAACGGTAACAGTATCCATAGCAACCGTTACCCTTTCCCTAGCAACCGTAGAAAAAAGTGCTAATCAATCGCTGCACAGTGCAAAAATGTGATAATTGATACTTTTAAAGTGCTTTTATACTTTTAATCAATAGTGCACATTGTGCCACACATGTTTAATGTTCTAGCACAGTGCTTTTTACGTTGCACATTTGCAAAAGTTCAAAAATCAATATATAAAATTTTTTAAAAGTACTAGTGTCAAAAATCGATAAAATGTGTTTGATGCACATTTTGATTCTCTATCTGAATGTGGAATTAGAATTGTCATATATTGATTAAATTTTCCTATAATTAGCATAATGTGTAAATTTACATAAAATGCACATCGATTTTAGAGATACAAGAAAGCTGTAAATCTAAAATGTGCTGATGTTATTGAATACAAATCAATATACGAACATTGAAATTCAACAACATTTTCGAAAAAGTGCTGAAAAATCGATTTTTTCGAATATTTCTGAAACCGTTTCAATATGTATCAGTTTTAAGGTGATTGTCGTAGTGGCTATATCAAATATAAAAACAGAAGGGTATGCTGTTTATTTTGAAAATAATCAATTTTACAAGAATGGTGATGTTCTATTCTACAATTTCCGCAGTCAAAATGACACATTCACTGTGAATCAATGAAGAAACACATAAAAAGAAGCACAGAAAATGGCTATTAGCGTAACACAACGCCATTATCATACAACTCTTAAACCAAGGTATCTTTGCAAAAATCAGTTAAGCTCTTGTCCCTAGAATTTTCCTCGGCTTAAATTTTATATTGGATTGTAAAGCTTTTAGTTTTTTGTTGTACATTGAGAATTTTTAAATACAGAAAAAATGAATAGATAAAATTTCAAAGATTATAAATAGGAATGCTAAAATTCTATTTTAAGTCTGCGTTTTTGATATAAATAACAAATAAGTTTTAAAAAAATTTATTCCATATTTATTAGCAAGAGCGGATCCAGCGGGGGGTATAGGGAGTAAATAACCCCCCTGGATCCACCCTAGCCTCAAAACATACCTTTGATATATGCAATGAAGCAAGAGGCTCAAGCTCAGTAGAACACATTTGATCATTTGTCTAACGGAGATTTTGATGGTTTATAAACATTTTTTATGTCAATATTTTTTGTTCTGTGTTTTATACATTCAAATTACCCCCCTACCCTGGAATCTCAAATTTAAACATCGGTTCCAAACTTTTCGTTGTTTAATTATTAACTTTCTCAAGAGTTCAATAATCTAATGAGCTATAAGTCCATATTCCACGGAACCTATTTTGTTTAGATACATTATAAGAAAATACACAAATATTTCATACCAAAAGTTAACTCTTTCTTAAGTAATAGCTCACAACATTCTGTCTTTTGGTCAATTATCTAAAAGATCTTTTATCATAAAACAATAAAATTTGGCATTTAGCTTAAAAATATGACAAGGACGTTACCAAAATTTTTGGTAGAAATAAATATGGTAAAAAAACGTTATGGTCAAAAATGTAATCTTTTGAAATGAAACTGTTATAATTTATTTAATTTTTAGAAAGTACTTAATAAATGCTGATTAGAAATATCCTATTTTATACAGGGATATTCAAAAAGTATGGGGATTCAAAAATATGGGGATTTAAAAAGTATGGGGATGGCTAAATATTTCGAAAACTAAAGTTCATAGAAATAAACTTTTATACAAAAGTTTTAAGAAATTGAATGTTATTTAACACCAAGGTATATTTCCTTATACACAGAGTGTTCCGGATTTGAATTAATATAAAAAAAGAAAGTAAAGAAATAAATAACATCGAAATTGAAATTTTCTAATCCAATTTCAATTCATTAAATTTATATAAATATATATACAGTAGGGGACACATTATTATAACCCCTTGATATTTTCATGTTTGTTTAGGTTTTGTCATTATAAGGTTATTAGCAAATGCAGTCATAGTTTTGATACTTTCTGTATTTGTTTTATCACCTCATCAGAAAATGTGACAACTTTTAAACCTTATACTGAAAAATTACCACAATTCTATTAGAAAATGATCAAAATATAAGAAAATCAAAAAGGTAAGAAATACATGTTTTATTCCAGAATGCAAATTTAAATATGTACATACCTGATTACAAATGTTTTATTGTTCATAGAATAAGTAAAGTGACTTCAATAAATGATAAATTAAACAATTTAATATTTTGTTTGTCCTCCTTTAGCGTTTACTACTGCCAAGAGACGTCTAGGCATGCTATAAATAGAGTTTTGAAGCTTCTGCTGAAATTCATCATCACGAAACCAATTGCGGAGGACGCTTGAAATAAGCTGATGCTTTGTGGTATGAGTAATTTGGCTGAGTTTTTCCTTCATAATAACCCATATGTTTTCTATGGGGTTTAAGTCAGGAGAATTCCCAGGCCAAGGAAGGACATTGATATGGTTGGTCTCCAAAAATTGAGTCACCACCATAGCCTTGTGGCATGGTGCTGAATCATGCATGAAAACACAGTTTTCAGTTGAACCAAACCATTCCAGCAGTTGAGGCAGCATCCGTTCGCGCAAAACATTCATGTATTGATTTTTTTTCCATCATACCCTCGACAATATGTAAACGTCCAAGACCTTTTGAACTGATAACACCCGAAAACATGACTTTGGTTGGGTGTTTGACGGCTTCACACACCACTGGTTGACTTCTTGGTGTTTGCCAAACACGTCTCCTTGTTACTGATTGGCATTCAAAAATCGTTTCATCACTAAAACATACTGTTCTCCAGAACTCGATTGGCTTGTTTAGGTACTCTCGAGCAAATTTTTAGATGTTTCAATTTCATTTCTGAGGTCAGAAAGGGACAGTAGATGACAGATCACAGCGTTTACCCATAACTACGAATGATGTCTTTGTATTGAACAGGATACTGAAAAAATAATCTGTAAGAAGATATCGATTAATCTATTACTGTCAAATAATTAATTTATTTTCCTGCCTGACAGCAACAGATCATTTTTAATTGTAATAAATAATTTCTTTATTATTAAAATGATACAGACCATATTTTAAAACATAGATTAGATTTAGAATAATATGATTTACTTGAAAACATCAAAACATGAGAAAATACGGCGTTTAAAATAAAAAAGCATGAAAATATCAGGTGTTTATAATAATGTGTCTCCTACTGTATATATATATATATATATTAGTAATGCATTAGTTTTTTTATTTGTTTGTTTGAACGAATCAGTTATTATGGAATTTTGATTGCTAATAAAAGTTATACGATTATCGATTTTATTTTGTTATTTGAAGATAAAATAAATGAAAGCAAATCTCATTCACCAAAAGCAAATCAGAGAATTTTAAGGAAGTCTAAAGTCAAATACACGAACATAAGACCGATAAAATTTGCAACGATATTCGACAAGAGATTCGTCAATTATCAGAGTACGCGAAGCACTGCTTCTTCTTTGATATCGGCAAAGTCGGCTCGAAAGACATTAAAATCGAAATTATTGAAGAAAATTCATGAATCTCTAATATCTCGGTCAATTCCCAAATCGAAAACCGCAGAAGAAAAACAAATAAAAGAATTCTTGTTGCGGCAAGTGCACCCAGACTGTGGGATCTCTGGCAAAGCCATGTCGATCATGGACAGTTTCGTGAACTATGTGTTTGCAAGTGATTGCAAGTGAGGCCAGTCGTTTGGTGCATGACAACAAGAAGTCGACGATCACGAGCAGAGATCCAGTAGGGAGTGAGACTGCTGCAGCCGGGAGAATTGGCTAAGAACACTGCAAGCCGAGAAATAAATACGCCCCTCTTTAAGGCCAAAATTTGTGAATGAACAGTAACACGGTGTACCAAAAAAATAACATTTTTAATTGAAATGTCCTACATATTTTCGCCTTTTTTGAAAATAAACTTAAATTTAAGAACTTTTTCTTCTATAGACCATATGTCTATGTTAAATTGTTGTCTAACTAAAGACAATTGAATATTATAATGTGTATCATAAATAAATAAAGTAATGTAAGAATTTTGAGTAGCTATTGTGCAGAACGTTAATGATAGATCAAACTTATTTTATTTTCCTGTCTTAGTGTTTTAGGGTTATTTCACTATAAAACTAAAAATCAAAGCGAGGTAAGTATTATGTAAAGGACTTAACTCAATTTTTAAAGTTTATTGTACGGATATTACATTGTGATAAAAGAACACTAATTGTTTTTTGTTGAATAATTAAAAATAAGATATTACCCGAAGGTAAGTATTTATATTTCTTTAAAATAGGCATTTTTCTTAATTTTTTTGATAATGATATTATTCTTTAGAATTTGCGATCATCCACGAAATCAAACTATTTAGAAATTATTTTGTTTTGTAAATTAATGCAGTTTAAATTTATAAAACTGTCAAAGAATATTAATTCATTTTTTATTAAGATATCTTTGTAATTGTGTAAATTGTTTAAAGGTGTGTGAGTGTAGATGTGTCGAAGTTTTGCAAATCCTTTAATAAAAATCAATGTTTTACTCCTCGGGAATCAAAAAACTACAGGTATCCCGTAAAGAAAAATTCAGTTTTTAAGAGCAACCTGGATGTTGAACTCTGACGACTATAAACAAATATGTGGCACACTCAAGAACTCATCCACTGAATACTTTTATGCAGATAAGGCTCTTGGAGGTCTTGGACTTGTGTCAGTGAGAGACGAATATGCAATGCAATCGATAGTGCAAGTATTTTGAAATCTCACTTGTTCGAACTCCACGTCTCAGGAATCAACACTAATTAATTTAGCAAAAACTTTAGATAAGTACAACAAAGCAGTTAGAGACTGGACAGTCTCTGATTACCTAGACTGGTTAAATCAAGGCGACAGAGAGAATGGATACAAACAGTGGTGGACAAAGATTCGTAACTCAATTAAATACCTCGATTCTATTGGGTTGCTAGCAAGATTCACCACGAACGAACTTGGAATCTGTTTAAAGACCAACACCAATACGGAATCGGTGTTGATACATTCAATCTCCTCCTAGTCCCTTCGTTTGTATGCAAAAATAAAATTCATAAAGTGGAGCAAAAACAGTGACTGGAATCTCTGCAGTTGCAATTACAGACAACAAAGGTACTGTTGATGTCATGTATAGTGAAAACATTACAAACGAAAAATGGCAATTCATTCACTGTGCCAGAACAAAAAATCTCCCAACTATTTACAAACCGAGAAAACCACGCAATGAAAAACTTTCCTGAGCAAGCGGCAAAGGTAGAAAGACACAGATACATGTCTTGTGTTTCTGTAAAAGAAATAGTCCGATTATTATTGACAGACATATTGCGGTAATGCCGATTGTCGAGGAAACAATATCATCGGAAAAATCTATCTTAAAAATAATTAAAGACCGTGAGTGCACGTGGTGTGACTCAAAAAGCAGTGTTGACTTACAAATATTCAATAAAGTTACAAAAGAACACTGGCAGATCAATGTCAAAATACCGTACAATAAGCTTAAAATTCTTAAGAAAGCACGAAAAGACAATTAAGCAAAATATAAAAAGCTGAAAGAGGAGGCCAAAAAGCACCACAAAAAGATAGGAAGTTCGACTGGGCACCATTGTGGTAGTTTATTTGGGTTCCTAGCCGAGTAAAAAAGATACAATGCTCAAAACATTAAAGTTTTCAGAGACGACAACAAAAAATCTGAGACGCATGTGTATTGTCTCCAATTTCAAGTATTGTACTCTGACATAGATCAAAAACGTCAAATGCAGCGACTATTACTTCTACAACAGTTGCGACAGATGCGCCAGAAGGAGGGTAGAGAGAAGATGCGAGTAATGCACTTCAATGAACGACTCTAGCTCGGAGAGTTCGCCTAATATCCGAGGATAACGATAAGTTTTCCGAACAGGAATGTGGTTTTTTACATGTAATTTGATAATAAAATACTTTAATCGGACTCCTATAATTTTAGTAATTTTATTTATAAAAAAATAACCCCCCCAGACTTGTCCTCTGGATCCGCCCTTAATTATTAGAAGTTACTTTCGAGGTAGGAGTTTTATAATTCACTTTCTAAACAAATAGTAAAAATTGTACTAGGAGTTATTTTTAAGGTAGGAGTTATTGCTGAAAAAACATGGTAGTTACTGGAGTCATGAAAAGAAGATCATGTAAAAGTAAAAAAGCAAATTAAGCGGATAGTATAAAGATATATTTCGTTTTATTTGAACTTGCGTTAACAGCAACAAATGGGACACATCGTGGTTCCTAAATTATACCTTAAAAAGTGTCATATTTTAAGGGAGAAATAAACTATATAAACAGATCTAACAGCGTGACGTTCTTATATATAGGGTTGCCTCATAAGTTTTGTCGCAAAAAAACACCAAAATACAAAAAAAATATAAAATATTTTATCAATTATCCACGTAATGCAAATGCGAAAAGTAGTCGCCATTGTACTCAATACATCTCAGCCAACGTCCAGGGAGGCTGCGTATCCCATTTTGGAAAAAAATCTCGCAGTTTCTTGTCAAACCAATGTAGAAGATCTTCGTTGATATCGTTGACACCGTCATAATTCTTTCCTCTAAGTGCACATTTCATTGGAGAGAATAGATAGTAGTCAGATGGTGAGAGATCGGGGAAGTAGGGTGGATGGGATAGTACGGTGAATCCAAACGCATTCAGCTTGTCCTTGTTCTTAGTTGCCGTATGCGGACGAGCATAATCATGGAGTTAATGAACATTGTGGTTTCCTCCTGGGAGCAACCGTCTGCGCCTCTGCTGAACGACGATAATGAGACGATCCAGCTGAGTACAGTAGACATCCGCATTGATTGTAGCATTTGGAGGTAAGACATCTCACAAGAGCAGTCCTTTACTTTCCCAAAAGAGAGAGGCGAGATGCTTTTGGATTGTCAGTCTTCGTACGGTGTTGCAAGTGGGTTTTCATCCGATTTTCTCCATGATCTATTGTTGAATGCGCCTTCATTGTCCCATTACACCCATATCTCATCACAGATTATTATTTAGGACAGGAAATCATTCAGGTGATAACTATCCAATAGCTGTTGAAAATTCTTTTGCGATTATCCTTGTTCTGTTGCTTCAGAGCGTGTAGCACCCAGCAATTTTCCAGGTATCGGTATTCAATTGAATTCAAGTGCCGGCACACCATGGTTTTATCCTGATCAATTCCCTCAGCAGTGTTCCTCCTTGTTGCACGCTTGTCTTCAATCAAAAACTCGATTATCTTCTCGTCTATATCAAGAGACTTGATCGTATGTGTTCAAGTTGTTTTCACGAAAATGATAAATCCAACTTTCACATGTTCTCTTTGAGACTGTTTCAACTCCAAGGGCCATGTTAATTTCATCAGTCATCTGTGAGGGTCATAAATCTCCTTTCCAGCAATAGTAAATTAATTTACGAATATCATAGTGATTAAAATCATTTAGAATGATAAAAAATGTGCGAACTTTACAAAAATGCTATTATTTTATTAAAACAAAAAATCATTTAGAACAGAAAATAAAAATTTTTGGACATAAGTAGATTGAAAATGTTATTTTATCTAATTAACATTTTATTAGGGATTACAAATATATAAGAATTATTTTTGTGATGCAAGGATATCTGCAGTTAACTTAGATATATGTGTGCGACAAAACTTATGAGGCAACCCTATATATGAGCCGAACCAAAAATTATGCGTTTGACAAAATTTCACACCTCTCTGATACATCAATGAACAAAAGTATACATTTACGTTGAAATTACTTTAAGTTCTTTTTGTTCTTTTAGAGCTGTACTCTAACACAGAGTTCACGGTACGAAAAATATCATTAGTATGGTTATAATGTCCTTGTGATTACAAAGAAGCCACACTTTTCGCAAAGAAATACAGAAATGAAAGGTGAGTAAAACCGTTAAAAACGATTTAGATTGAATAGGAAAGTAAGCAACTAAGATGTCCTTGGTGACAGACGAATAAATTTCGCGACCACGCAAGGAAGAATCGCTGGCGTTATGTAGTTCTTTCAGACGGAACTCACCAGCTCGTTAGGTATTAATTAGTACATTAAACGAAAACATTCAAAATAATAAATAAAATCTTCAAAATGATTTATTGGAATAAAATTATGGAAATTTAAATTTGGAAGCTAATTAATAATTGCACAGAACTAGACAAAAAAGTCATCCTATTTGTCTCGCTTGCTTTACAATAAAAATTAAAAATCAACTCATAACAATCTAAGAAGTTGACACAGAAGTAAGGGACAAATAGAGCCCGAAAGCTAGATTCGCCGAACTTTAGGTTTGTATTAAAAGGAATAATTAAATCTCTGAATTTTGACACATATTTTCAGTACTTTTTATCGATCTATGACAATTTTTGAAAAGGTTCTTTGAAAGCAGATTTACAAATCACGAAAATTGGACAAATACGTACACGGACACCCTGTTGAAAGTCATTTGTATCATTATCTGATTAATATAAAATATGATAGAATAATAATATAATAATCGATTTTGTGGAAGAACATTTGAACTATAATTTGGGAGACAATCGAATATGTATAGATGCATATATCCGTTATGGATAGGCATGGATCATGGACTTCTGAAAATAAGATACATTAAATTTTAATTATCAAAAAATAAGTAAATTAAGAAAATCATTATAGTATTACGACAGTACAGTTTATCAATTTTGTCTATCAACTTTATAATTATTATTAAAGTGTAATCGTCAACAGAAGAATCATTAACAAAACTCTCGTAGGTGTACATCGTTCGAATAGATTACAATCATTTATTAAATTATCTAAATCAATTCAACACCTACAGATCTATTAATATTATGTACATGAATTTTATTGCTGTAAGTTAAAATAAATATTAATTATTTTAAAAATATTTATTTGATTTATTCATTTAAAAATTGAAAAGAATTAATCAAATCATTTAAAATTTTACATTTATGTTAAATTAAACAAAAAATCTAAATTTAAATCAAATTATTAGAATTGAAATAATAATCAGTCATTTTAGTAGGAGAGACAATCTCAAATCAACGTACAACATTCAAACACAAAATATCAAACATTCCTCACAACAACTATTTGTCATTTAATATTGTAATTTAGTAAATTTATTTATATATTTAAAGTTTTATAAATATTAATTAAAGTGGTTATCAAAAACAAAATCAAGTGGTATCGCATTATATTACTTTATCATTGTAGTGACCACTTTTAAAAAAAACTTTTATTAAAAAATTTTTATAAAAAAACTTTAATAATAAAAAAACAATAAACGATTAAATTAAATCAAAATAACTTGATTTAATTTAATTAAAAAACATAATTAAAATCAATTTTAGTAATTATTTACAAAAAAATCATTTTTATAACTGACGATTTTTTTTATACCTTTTTTTAAATCATATAAATTTTTGAAACTTATCTTTAATTTTTTTCTCAAAAAATTATACTCATGAATTATCCGTCGAGTTTTTATTCACTCTCAACAATCATTTTGCTTTATTATTTATTGACTCTATACATTCAATTAAAATTTAAAAATGTTTCATTACAAACCTTTTCTTTTAAAAAAACAAATTAAACGTTTAATTTTTAATATATATTAATTCATAAATTTTTTCATTAATTTTTTTTAATTTTTAAAAATATTTCATCAAATTTTTGAAAAAAATAATAAAACTTTAAAGTGTTTAGGTGAAATCCTAACTTAATATTTTAATGATTTAATTATTGAATTATTTAAAATCTCAATTTATCTCAAATAAAACGACAAATAAATTATAAATAATATTTAAAAAAATCTTTCATATCGAACTTAGTTCCAATTTTCTTGGAAAAATTATTTGATTTCAAGAAACAAAACTAATTTTAATTTTTCTAAAATTAAAAAAATATATTAAAAAACAGTTAAAAATTTAAAATTAATTACTAATGATAATATAAATATGTTCACGTGAAATTGATTAAGCAAAGAAATTTAAGAAAAAAGAGAATTCTTCTTTTGCGTGTACATATTGGCATAATTTGAAGGAATATTATTAGAATTAAAGGAATAATCCCGTAAATAATTCAACGTTTCGTAAACAACAGACCGTGAAATTTATGTTTGAGTAAACATTCGCAAAAATATCATCAAAACATTCGAGTTTCTGCACAAATGAGCTCATTTGTCTCGTTAAAAACGATGGAGATGCATTAAAATTAAGTTTACGAAGTGAAACTGAAATAATTAATTACTGAATTTAATTATAAAAACTGCAGAGGTGG
>MQRK01144731.1:0-13460 GCA_001938485.1 Girardia tigrina | reverse complement strand
TTCCTGGATTTCCCGCAAAATCCAAAAAACCTCGAAAAAATGCAGTTTTTGGCCTATATCTCGGCAACCAGACCACTTAGCGACTTGAAACATTTACCAATCGATTCCTGCAATAATTTGGAACAATATTAGTGAAGAAAGTTTTCAAAAATATCCTTTCGTTCGGTCACAAAAAATTAATCATAGTCAATTACTGATATAAACGTTTTAATAATTAATAGACAACTATTAATTTTCATATGGATTAATTAATTAATTTTAATTAATTTTATATAGCGACTTGAAACATTTACCAATCGATTCCTGCTATAATTTAGAACAATATTGCCGAAGAAAGTTTTCAAAAATATCATTTCGTTCGGTAACAAAAAATTAATCATAGTCAAATACTGATATAAACGTTTTAATATTTGGGCACCGAATAACATAAGGAAATTGCGCTTAAATTGTCACTAGACTTTTTATTAACTTGTTTTTATTTCAAGAAAGTCATGAATGCTACTGAAGCAAGAAATTTGAGATGTAATGTAAATGAAGAACATTCTTTAGCTTAAAGAATATTTTGCGAGGGATTTTCTAATTTCAGAGCTGGTGACTTCAACCTCAAAGACCTAAAATGTTTTGAAAGACCCTCCAACACTGATGTTACCAACTCCAATCGAGACAAATCATCACTGAACGATTTGTGAATTAGCAGAAATACTGAAGATATGGAAAAAACACCTTCCATAAGCTTTTAATGAAACCCAATTACGTTAATGGTTACTGTGAGGAATATTTTTTAATGGTATTTATTGTGTGTTGTTTGGTATGTTGTTTTAGGATTGTGTTTCTCCCACCAAGATGGAAGATTGATATTTTAAATATTTTAAAACGTTGGATTATTTAATCAATTATTAAAATTTAAATAACCAATTTTATAATTAAACTAATATTTCATAAATAATATTTTAATAATATTTTCTTAAAATAAATAAAAATTATTTTAAATTTAAAGTATAAATTATTTTTGTAATAATTAAATTATAATTTAAATTTATAATGTATAAATATTGTATAATTAGTAGAGGAGGATATTTTGAATAAAGGCTTGTTTGGTCGTTCTTTTGTTTTTAACGAGTTTCTTTTTAGAATAAACTTCGCATTTCATGTGTTTACACCCGGTAATCATTAACGGCACTATTTACGTAACTTACGTTTAAAAAATCATTTGTTCTAGCGATAACGGTCACAGCATCTTAATTAATAAACTTTAGTTGACTTCAAAATTTTTTATTTGATAAATTGCCAATTTTTTTTAAAAAATTTATTCACAATTATTTCCTTTGTATTATTAAAATATTTTTAATATATTATATCGATTACATTGTTATTATTCAGTTTCCAGTCATAAAAGCAACCATGCTCTGTATCTATCCATGTTGAAGAGATCGAAAAATGGCCGTTTATCGCCGAGACAGCTGGCCAACATGAGGACGTGCTGTACCCCCGTAAGGTACAATGATCTTGAAATCCAGTATCGGGAGTATTCCCAGACCATCAACAAAGTCCAGCTGAACAATATGATAGCAACAAGATGCGGATGCAATTAGTTAACAATGCACAATTTTATTTGATTCATTTATATTTGATTGAACAATTTCTGATTACATCCAAAGATTTATCCCTGTGATCTGTCACTCCTGCGTCTTATTTCATTAAATTTATTCTTTCTCGTTTCTTATTGGTGAGATTTTCTATAAAAGCAAAGCAAATAATAATAATAATATAAAAATATATTTAACATGGCTCTTAAAGTTGGTTTAAGCTCTCTAGTCGCTGTGGCGATCCTTGCGACCATCTTGATCAAAGGTATGTGAAAACGATCGTTGTAATTATTTTTCGAAAATAAATTTTCGTCGAATTTATTTTCTTTTTTTCGTAAAATCATAAAATCTAAAAATATTATTTTATTTATATATACTATTATTTTTTCCTATTTATTATTTAAGAGAGATTAAAAGACTATTTTATATAAATTTTTCATTTTAATATTTTTATTTCTTTGTTTTATTTGATTTGAAGATTTATTACATTTTTATAAATTTTTATTTATTTATTTATTTATTCATGTATCAATATTATGATATATTATATAAATCATTTTAATCAGGTATCAAGGTCCGATAATTAAAGCAAATATAATTTATTATCATTATTGTCGTGTTCGAGTCAAACAAATTATAAAAATAATATTATTTATTAAATTATTATTTCACATAAACTCCGTTATCGGAAATCTTTCTTATCTTAAAAACAAGTTATATTTTTGACACGCTGTTGCTTCTTTTACACGTAAATAAATATTTTAAATTTATATTTTAATATAACAAAATAAATTTAATAAAAGTTTTCCATTTCAGATTGTGAGAGTGAAAAAATTAAACGCTACGACACCGGACATGATATTTTTCGGTTGAAAAAAAGATATCATTACTTCCGTTTGAGACGCGACCTGAATCAACTGAAGTGTTCGCGAAATGCCGATCTTTTAATGGTAAATATATTTAATAATAAAGTTTCATTTTCGTGAAGAAAATTCGTATTTTATAATTATTTTTGTAAAAGCCATATTCATCCATTAAAAATATATATTTTGAGACAAAATATTATTCTAAGAAAGAAATAGAAGTAACATTAGATATTAATTATATACCTTAATATAGCTTAAAACTCAAAACATGCATTTTTAAAAGCAATTAATAATAAATTGTTTAAAGGTCTCATAAAATTTAAAATATGTTTATTAACACTGAGTGCGACATGACGCAGACGTCTGCGTCATATGATTATTACATATGAATATCACCGCACTCAAAGTGTTAATAAATCTATTTCGTTTTACACAATTTGTTCTGATAATGCTTATGAAAATAATTGTAATTATTATAATTATTATTGTAATTATTATAAATGTAATTGGTGCGATTCCACATACGTTATTGTGAATGAATTCAAGACCCTTTTCGAAAAGAGGGTAAGGTGCCGTTGCCCTGAAGTCAATGTTCAATCGGTAGGCTCAAACCAGCTTATTAAGAATTTTTTATTAGCATTACTTTATACAATCGATTATACAATCATTTTTTTGTATTTATATACAGGTGAATTGATTATTAATTAGTGACCTGAAGTTGACGGTTGATCAGTCGAAATTAATTGTCTCAAAGTATATTTTTTTATGGATGGATTTTGCATTTATTAAAAAATTTTCATCGGGATTGAAGCTTATCAATAATTGTGTGTACCTTGAAAATATTTTTATCTAAATAATTATGTGATTTGAAAAATTCATGGCAGTAATGTGATAAGTGATTGAGATTTTTTAAGGCTTAATTGGTCCTTACAGACTCTGAAGGCCATATCCGTACAACGGATTAATATCATTCAAATCAATGACTATACATTATGAGTAATTCATTTAAAAAGAATAAATTTATTTTTATTTTATCCGTAAATAAATTTTAAAATGTATCCTCTGGACCTCCTGGATTATTAAGGGTTTAAGATTCCCGATATTGGAATCACGGACATAGACTGTAATATTATTTGTAAAATATGTAACATTGAATCATTCTTTTGTAAAAATTTATTCATAAAATTATCCCAATTTTCTCACCGAAATTTACATTCAATTTTCTTTTTACACGAAGGTTTTTGATTTTTAAGAAAAATTAAACATAAAACTCGTAAAAAGCGAATTATTTGCACTTACTTTCTTCCATAGAAAAAATATATATATTTTTTGAATATAAATTAGAAACAGACAATAACAAAATTTGTGTATTCAAAAAGTGAAATAAAGATATATAATATTATATTTCTAATTACCAAATTATTAATAATAACATAATCAAAAGTACAAAACCATTTTATATAACAGAATTTTGTTTTAATCATCTATATTACAGATAAACACAAATATTTGAAATTAGTCACTGTTTCTCTATAACCCGTTGTGACTTTGCGTTGTTATGAGTCATATGAGAGATTCAATAAAACACAACTAGTGATTTGTTTATATATGGAAATAATTACACATAGTAGAATATCTGGATTTTTTATTAAATAATTTATAAATTACTTCGTAAATATATTAATATACCTAATTTCAATTTTTTTTAAAAATCGTAACTTAGTTTCTATGAAAGGAAATTGATCAAAGCAAGACAGATGATGAGAATATTCCTTTTAGTAATTTTTGGCTTTCGTATTTTTTTAAAAGATATTGAACTCAAAATATGTTGAAGACGTTTTTTTCGTGGAAAAATTGAAAGATAGGAATTTTTCGTGAAAATCCATTTGAAAAGCTCCATTGGATTGAGCTTATCTCTTCTGTCAATAATTATCATTTCAAATCATCAGAAGAGAGATTTTTCATTTTTACTGAAAAAAGGAAAATATTTTCTTTGAAGTTTCACGAGTTTCAGTGAAACAATTTAATTTTCAATTTAAATGAATTTTAATTGAAAATCTGCAATATTGACGGGGTGCAACGGCTCTCTGGTTGATGACGATGAAAAAACAGGAAAAAATCAGCTCTTTTTTATATCAAAGAACTGATTCTTAATTTGATTATGTTTTCTTTGATTTGAAATTTCTTTAGGCTAAAATTTTATTTTTCAACTTTTTTTTTAAATTTTGAATATAATTTTTATTATGATAGCTGTTTTTCACTAGTTTTAAAATTAAATTAATTTTCAAGTGAATTATTAATTTGTTGTTGTTTACTTTGGCTAAATTAATTCCATTATTTGAAATGCAAAATTAATTTTTGTATTTTTATTAAAATTAAAATACTTAATTAAAATTTTTTTTTGCTAAACACCCGTCACAAAATGTATACAACCATATAATTGATCATCAATTTATAATTTTCAAATGATTCATTAAAATTTTTTAATCCCGGAAGTTATTTTTAATACATCGATGAACCTTGTAGATATGACATGTAATAATATAATAAATGAACTTAAAGTCTGTACAATTATAAATTTTTCAGTCACAAGATTAATTTATAAAAAAATTAATATCATAAAATAGGTTGAATATGTTATATTTTGAGGGATGGCAGAAAATTTATCAAATAAATGTCCACCAAGTAACAATAATTTATTGTATCGGATAACTAAGTACATCATATTCTTCTTTTATAAACTCTTTTTATTTATTACTATTGTTATTTATTAATATTGTTTCGTAATATAAATCAAATAATTATATATATATAAATTTAAATTGTATGTTAGCATTTTCTTGTGGTAGCACATATTGATATGACTCTAATGTTAGTAAAACATATATGTATGAACTTTTAATTTTGTTGTTATTTTAGGGGAACGCAATCGGTTTTCTACGATCTTTTATACATTTTCTGTACTCAAATGACTAAATAAAATAAATTAAATAAACCTTAAAATATCTTTGTATTGACTATGAGATCTTTTTAAAATTTTCAATTAGTTTTATATTCTTCTTCATTTAAAGGTTGAGAATGTTTCATTTTTTTTCTTTTTTAACTTTAAAACTCTTCCATTTTAACTTTCATTATCTTTCATTTCATTATTCCTATAACATCCTGAATATTTCTGCAGTCACAAATGGACAAGGCCTTAGATCAGCAGTTCTTAACCGTAATAGTGCTACAACCCTTTTAATACGATTTCCAATGTTGTGGCGACCACCAACTGTAAAATTTCTTTTGTCAATAGGCCTGAGTAAATATACCATAGGTACTTAAAACTGTTATCAATTGTAACGTAAATATATACTATCTGATATGTGGAAAAAATGTTTACACTAACCTGCTATACAGTTGATACATTAAAATACAAACCAAAACATTTTTTACCATGTTCTTGGGTGACCCCTGACAAATCGTCATTCGACCCTCGACGGGGTCGCGAAACATTTTGTACCGTGTAGTTTGTCCATTAGTTCTTCCATATTTGGTATCGGAAAGGCTTGTCTTTCTGAGATTTGATTGAGTTGTCTGAAATCCATACATAGTCTTATTGAATCAGTATCCTTTTTCCACACAGATACCANTGGTGTGTTCCACGGTGAGTTGCAACGTCGAATTATTTCATTTTCTTCCAAATTCTTGATGGCTTCGTCAAACCTAGCTCGTAGATGTTCTGGTTGTCTTCGTGGTTTAATATTTATCGGTTTACCTGTCGTCTTGATTTCATGTTTTATTAGATTTGTTCTGCCGATGTCCCAGTCATTTGCCATGAATATTTTCTTGAATTTTATGAATTACTCTTTTAATTCGTTGCTTCCGTTCATATCTGTGTATTTCTTTGCTTCATTTAGTCTGTGGTCATCTGTTATTTTATCTCCAAATTCTGCTTCTAATTTATATATTAAGTGTTTTCTATGAAACTCCTCCTTTTCTCTTTCTATTACAGTTAGCCAACGAAGGTCTATACCGAAACACTGTTGTAAAGGTACACCTCCTATCATTTGAGATCTTAGTTGTTCTACCACTTCAAATTTTATATTTTTTTAGTCTGACCTACCTTACATATAACTTCCAATTCTCCCACGACATTCATCTGTGCACCGTTTGCTGCTGTTAATCTTTGATTAGTGCTGTTTATTGTTGAGGTTTTAAAATTTCTTTTTAATTCTGCTGTTATCACATTTATAGCAGCTCCTGTATCAAACAAACATTCGATTTCTTCTTCTATAATTATTGTTATGCTGGGACGTCCCTGAAGTCTGTCATACGAAATCTTCCCCTGTTTATCTTCCAATGCGATAATCATCTTTACATCACCTGTTTGTGTCTCTACTCATGAACTTTTCCTTCATAGTACTGTTTTCTCCGTTAGTTGAAGATGTTCGTAAATACTTTCCTATCTAAATTTACTCTTCGTCATTCCTTTTTCGTCTTTTTCATTTTCATCCTCTGTGCCTACATCACTATTTACTGCTTCTTGTTTCTTTTCTTTCATAACGCCATTATTTAAATTTTTTATTAGTTTATTATTTATTTTCATATTTTTATTATTTTTTATATCATTAATACTTTTATACATACTTTTACTCTAATAATGATACATTACTACTTATACGGTTCGGTTTAAGATTCACAAAACTTACTCCATCGCCAAAATCAGTTCCTCGTCGACTTGGCTCTCTTCATTTTTTCCAAACAATCTTTGTCTTCTTTTTCCAGTTCAGCCAGTTCTCGTCCTCTCGCGATGCCTCGGTTGTAGTCATTCGAATACTGATATGATCTTCCGTCCGTTCTTGGTTGCCTGTCATTTTGTGGAAACTGCCTTTTTCCCCATGTTCCTCCATACAATTTTTCATGATTGTTATACCTAGAGATATTATCTCGAATTTTTGTATAACGTTCCTCCGCTCTATGGCCTGGTCTTTGACATCTTTTGCATTGTACATGTTGCCTTTTTGACCGCATCCGAAACATGTCACTTCACGCTTCTTCTGGCATTTGGCTCTCACGTGACCTACTTCATTACAATTCCAGCAAGTTTTCTATTCTCTATTCGGTCCATTTCTCATCGGAACTCTACTGTTTACTAGCTTGTTACGCTGTATAACGCTGGCATAAGATGGTCTTATGGCATTGACCTGTTTTATTTCTGACTTGACTTCATCCGTATTTTTAATAATTTTCTTTATCTTTTCTTTTTCTTGGATATCTGTCATTTTTATTTCTTTCTTTGTTTCGTAATCGTTATTACAATTTAATAACAAGCATTTTTCTACTTCTTCAACTGTCCATTGGAATGATATTATCGTTTCAGCCATCTTCCTTGCTTAAGCAAAAAATTCTGCTGTTCTCTCCGTTGTTCTTTGAAATTCTACGGCTTCTCTTAGAACATCCATTTGGGATCTTTTTTTTGAAACCTCTTTCTGAAGATCTCGTGATGTCGTATACCGAGATTAACTCCCGCAAAATCAAAGTCACCACCAATGTCTCTTTTAAATTATAGGGTACTCCTGCTGCTTTAAAATATCTATTTCAACTCGTAATAAATACTTTGACATGGTCATCCTGTTTAAAATGCTCCGGAATCAATCTGGAGAATAACTGGTCCGAGTTTGTGGCAAAGGCCGCCATATTAGAGGTTCTTTAAACATCGTCGGAATAATTACTATGAGATATTTTAGACATGAGAACTTTTATTATACCACAAAAAATGTTTAAATCTAATATTTAAACAAACTTATTATTTTTTTGAGAAACAATTTGTTTTATAAATCTGAATCCGGTATAAATAAAAATACTTATAAATATTCATATTTTATTTTATTACTTTTATAAATCAATTTTAAAAAATCATTCCACATATAAAAATTATACATTTAATTCAAAACAATATATTTAAAACAATATATTACATTATCATCAGCAATTTTCGGAAATTTATTATATAAATATTTTATATTATATATTATTATATTGTTTTATTCATATTATTTTATATTATTACATATTTTATATTACATCACGAAATATATTTTCAAATGGAGTTTATTTGTTTAAAATATTAAATTGTTTTAATAACACGATTTTAAAGGGTATATTAAGTTTAATTAGAATAATTCAAAAAATATATTATAATTTATTAAAGTATTATTGGGTAATAATGGCAAAAATATTTTAATTAAAAATTTTAAGTATTGAAATAACCTTACTTTGCCCATTGTGAATTTTAATTGATGGGTTGTAGTGTCTTATTAGTAGAGATTCACAAAACTGTCGTTCGTAATGTGAATCAAAACCCTTTTGTAGAACAGAAAACTCATCTTTTGAAATGGATGACATATATGTCCTTATGATCCTTACAACATTCAATTAAACAAATGAGAAAAAATTAACAGAGTTCAGATTAATTTGCACGAGGATGTAGCTTGAATGACTTGTAGAATATTTATTCTTAATTGAGCTTTACTACCTTCCTAAACATTTTGTTATTTATGCAAATTATTTTAAAAGAAGAACTATTCTCTCAAGCAAAATGTTTTAAATTAGCCGCCAAATAATAATTATAATTTCTTAAAGTTAAAAAATAAAATTTTACATACGTATTTAATAATTAAAAGAATCATCAAAGTTGATCATAGCGATTAGAATAATAATAATAATCCAATTAAAAAGTTTTAATATGCAATAATGAATACTGAACGCCAAACAGAATATTATCTGATTTAAATATAACAATGAAATTTTTAAAGAGGATGAGGAAGTTTGAATAATCTGAAGAAAAAAGAAAATAATATTAACGTATTGAAATTAAAGCTTGATTTCACTCTACATAAGACTAAAAGGGGAAGAACAGAACCCTAAACCAATGTATCCACCATAGCTATTCTTTGGACAATTACTGATTTGAAATTTTCTGTACTCTTATGTTGGTGCATTGGTTCGATCGGATTTTACAATCAAAACTATCAAGCAAGATCAACTAGATATGTTTTTAGCGAATTTTGGTTATCCAAAGACGATTCCTATCTTGTTGCAATCATGCTAAAATAATATGAAGTTTTAGAAGCCGGAAAGAACACGACGGCAAGGATTTGGACGTTCGTAGAACTCTTCAAAAAATGATGGTGATGAATTGGTCTACTGCGACAACATCGAAGGTCTTCTTTTGAAAACTAACATTCACATGAATGGGGAAGAGGACTGGTTACTCTTCCACAATGGTTGTGCCAACAATGTGAAGGATATTTTGTTCCGTTAGGACAACATGTTTCCTGCACTACGAGTGGCTGTTTCCAGAAATTGAAAGAATTGTACTCGTCATTGAAATTAATATTTAGGCATATTCGTTATGAAAATTTCATATGGAGAGTTTTTTCTAATTTGAAAATCATCCGAATGTTCACTAGGATACAGGGTAAATAACAGCAGAAACCTTTGGCCATAGTTCATAAATCAAACACATGAAGTGCAAAATGTCCTCCATCAAGCTCTCTTACCACATGGATATGTAATTTTACAACCTTTGCATGTTAAGTTTGGCATTTTCAAAAATTTCGTCAAGGCTTTAGTTTTGGAGGGGGAGCCAATAAAAATAATAAATAATAGTTTCCTCTGACTATCAACAGCCAAAATAAAATAATGTATTTTTTTTGGCAGGTATCAGAAAATTTATGTAAAGTCAGTAATTTCAAGATGCATAATCATCAGTTCAATTGAGTGCCTGGAATACCATTTAAATGTGTATGGAAAACTCTCTTGGTATATATGCATTCTTCAATCACTTGGACAACATACTTATAAAAAGAATAAATCGCATTTACTATTTGTGAAGGACTCATGTGAAAAGCCCATTCTTTAAATTTTTGAATAAATAATTTTTATAAATAATATTTGAAATAAGTAAATATTTAAAATCAAATTTTAAATCAAAATATATATATATAAATACAAGGATAAAATAAGTTGTAATAATTTTAAAAGTTATAATTTTAAAAGTTATTCTAAATAGTTATGAAAAAAAATTTAATTAAGACTTTTATCATTAACGTATCGTAATAATAATAAAAATTTGTAAATTACTGTAAAATACTATAAATTATTTTTTGGTATTTAGATTGTATGGTATTTAAAATAATTGTAGGTAAAAATGCTTTTAAATATTAATAATAAATTTTTCGTGTTAATGAATTATAATATTGATCAAGAACCCAACACTATTTATTTTTATTTTTTCTCCTATAAATATCAATCTCCTGATTATTGAAATAAAGTTTAAGAAATGCTGGACGCATTTAAACAGATGAAAGAAAATATGTTTCCAAAAATTCCCTTTCTAAAAAGTCACATTGACATTTTCACATCCTTGATGGAACAGATTACAGATGAGTATAGTGAACTATTTCATTACACCCTTTCAACACTGTACTAGCAAAATCAAACAGAGCAGATCCTAGTATGATAGATGAATGATTTGGAGTCCCTAAAATATGAATTCTTTCGACACAGGTTCTGTGTTACTGGTTTTCGACCTTGGTCTTTTCCATATTTTCATAGAAAATCAAAAACATAAGTTAACATATCATATTCGTGTTCACCATCAAATTATAGATAAAGTACATGCAAATACTTCTTTGTCTTAAATAAAAAAGTTCGACTTTCTCGAGTAGTGCTGTTACATACGTTGATTGTGTAATGATTATTTTAACATATGTGCCGGCTCAATTAATGTTAATTATGTCTGAAAATGATCGAAAATCCGCTGTATTTTACAAAACAATTAATTCTGATTTGCGCCTTTTATTTTGTGTGAACATTTTAAAATAAAATTGTTAAGTACAAATCTGAGAACCTTTAAAGTCCGTCATTAAGTACTGAAGCATTTGAAATACTTTTCAATTGATTCTTTTGTAAACTCTATGCCAAGATTATCACAGTAAAGCATCCGTTTATTATACAACCTTCATACTTGTATTTCACTGTTTTCGGTATTGTTTAGGTTCTACATGAATGTGTTTTGTTAGAAGGTTCTTCCTGATTTCCACTTACCATTTTAAATTTTTTTTGAAAGAACTAAACATAAATTTAAGTATAAAAAACAAACTCAATTTCGCAATCTTTACATATATACTAAAACATTTATCAGTTTTAAAGCTCTAGCTAAACTTTGCAGAACATAAGGGTCATAGATTTGATCATAGTATTTATATTTAAAATAATTTGTCCTTCTTAACTCTTCAATTTATACCATATTTTGAAGACAAATATGTTGATGAATTGTAGTGAAGCTGGAACAATGATAAATGACATACAATTTGTAAGGATCTACAAATGTTAATTTTGTTAATGTGAATCAATTGAAACAAAATTTAAAATATTTAATAAATAAAATAACTTTATTAATAAGAATCAATCAGGATGAGATTTTTTTATGAAAATCAAAATTCATCCATTGAAAAATATATTCAAGACAATATATTTCGACGGAGCAACCATCTTCTTCAGGTTACTGATTAAGAATTTAGTTCACTTGTACATAAATGCACAAATATTGATTATTTATTCGACTGTATGAAATCACACACAGAAAATTGTCAATAAGCTGGTTGAGACTGCCGATTGAACATGTACCTTAGGGCAACGTAACCTAATTAACAATCTTTCACACAACTCTCTCCCGATAACCATAAAAATGCTTTAACAGAATCTGGAAATTATCAATAATAATATCACATTTACATTTTTTATGTTCTGAAATATTGCTCTTACTCTATTCGATCATGTTCTTGAATTCGTTTACAGAGATGACGGGCAGTCTCTCAAATGTATGTGACATCGCTACATAACATTTATACTCATAAACAATATCAGAATAAAGTTTTAAATGTGTAATAGATTTATAGCTGAATATATTTTGAATTTTATGAGATCATGATATAATTTTTAAAATTTAATTCTTTATTAGTTGATTTTAACAATGCATTTTTAAAGTTTTTTAATCTTTCGGAATAAGGTACAATCAAACAATATATAAGAATATTATTAATACCTAATGATACTTCAATTTCTCATTCATTTCTCTTATTTACCGTAAAATCAATGTTCAATCGGCAGTCTCAACCAGCTTATTGAGAATTTTTGATTAACTTGAAATTATGCAATCAATTACATAATCATCATTTTGCTTTCAGTACCGATGAATTATTTATTAATAAGTGGACTGAAGATGACGGTAGATCCGTCGAAATATATTGTCATTATATTTATTTTATAATGGATGAATTTTGTTTTTCATAAAAAATAATTTTAGCTTTTTAATACTCCATAAATTATCTAAAATAAACAGTCTAACTTCAGTGGTTTGCTGTTTTGAATATTTTTCAGAAAAATAGTTTTCTTCTTGAGAATGTTTTGTTTTAGATTATAATGATATTTATATTATTCATTTATATCTGATTATATTTTTCAGAATTTCATCGAGAAAAACTGTTTGATAAAACCGGACTTCCTGTCGTAGAGGCTTCGTCTAACTGTTTGATGCTTATTGTGACACGAAATTGTTCTTAAAATATAATGAGAATTTGGCTTTTATAATTATAGGAAATGTTTTGTTTGTGCAGCGACCGAATAAATTTAATATTTTATTTATTTATTTATTTATCTAAATATTATTTGTAAATTTCTTTATTGTCTCTAATTTTTACGTTGCTTTTGTTGACGATGAAGAGAGAAAATTTAATAAAAAAAATTGCAATTGAAATTGTCTGGAATTAGAATCTTTCTTTGTTTAAATTTGTGTGATTGACAAAAGAATATAAATATTAAAGTTAAAACAAATCTAAAATAACCGTTGTTGAATGTGTCTGAAGGGTGCTTCAAATGTCTCTTTCTCAAGCAGCGAATGTAATTTGAAATTTTCATCTTTAAGTCAAACTGCGTCGTGAAAATATAACCAAAACCAAAC
>MQRK01144704.1:0-10893 GCA_001938485.1 Girardia tigrina | reverse complement strand
TAAATAATATATTTGAAAATAGTAATGAAATATATACAATAATAATATTTGTTTATTATCCAACAAATATTAATATATAATACAAAATATCTTCCTTTTGTTTAAATGAATTGGTTATTTTGTGACATATCAATTATCTAAATAAAAATATAAATTTGATTATTAACAAAATTGGAAAAGTCTCTCAAATTTCCCGCCCCTCATTATTGAATTATTTTTTCTTTCTTTTTTTTAATATTTTTCTTTTATAATTATTACTTTTTCTCTTTTATAAAAATTTGTAAAGGAAAAATTAAAAAAAATATCTACTAATATTTCCAGAACAGAAAAAACTAATTAGTTATTAAAATAAATAATAAATAAATAGAAAAAAATTGTCTTAAAGTTTTTTTTGATTTTTTTGTAAATAGAAAATAATTAATTAATTTTAATGATTAATTTTGATATTTAAAACAAAATGGGAAAAATTTAATTAAAAATATTCAAAATATCAGAACGATTTTTTTGGCAAAAGGAAGTCACGAAACAAATTGCCTAAAATTAGTCATAAATTATCAGTAGTATAAAAAATATAAATAATCGCAATAATTTAGTGACATTTATAAATGTGCACTTCATTAAAACACATTAATATTTCCGGGACGAATACTTTTAGAGCTCATTTTCATAAAGTTTTTCCTCACAAGATAAAATTATCAACAAATACAAAGAAAATTTGAGTTAAAAAATATAAATGGATATTGTTATACAGTCCAATGAAGAATGGTTACTTACCTTTGCAGGGTGCCAACACATGGAAAGAGGTTTTGTGAGACTTGGCGGGTTTGACGACCTTGTCAATGTCACAGTAGTTGGAGGACTCTGAAACCTCACGATCTACGTAGAGCGAACGACATCTCGTAGACATTTTCTGGACTTGAAACAATTATTTCACTGCTTTTGCAATACTTTTTCTTTTTCTTAATTCCATTTGTCAATTATTTGTCGAATCAAAACCTGAATAAATAAAACACCAAAAACAAAATTAATTTTATTTATATTTTTCTCATTTCTTGTGGCAAATTTCAAATAATTGCATTTATGGATATTTATGTTACAATTATAAATTAATTGATGAATATAATTATAATTTTATTATTAATATAATTATTATTATTTTTAGGATTATTATCAAAATTTGTTTATTAGATGTTTTGTTTGGTATGTTGTTTTAGGACTGTGTTTCCCCCATCCAGATGGAAGAGTGATATTGTAAATTTTTTGAACTGTCGGATTGTTCGGACAATTTAAAAATGTAAATAACAACTTTAAAATTATGTTAATATATTTTAATCAATAAATATATTTAATAATTTATATATTTAATATTATAATATTTTAATTAAAATATTTTAAATATATATGAAAGTGATTTAAATATTTAAAAAAAGGATTGTAACTTAAAGATTTATTTAATTGTGAAGAATATATTTAAATATAATTTTTAAATATCTTAGTAAATAATTGTAATTTAAATTTTTTCGAATAATTAGAGATTTACAAATAGAATTTTGATTTATCAATCAAGAACAATGTCTAACTACGAAGGTTTTGTGGAAAATTTTCATGTTGGCAATTTGAGTTGTGAAGTCAATAAAAGTATTGGATATAATTATTACCAACATCACAATTTGAGTGTAAACATTTATTACCAACACAAACATTTTCACTAGCAATTTCTGTTGGAATCGTCATTCTTGATTAATATGTTTTTTGTATATCTATTCAAATCTTAAAATTAATTAATGGGACAAGTTTAATATTAAATTTTAATTTCTTAAAATTTTATTGGATAAAAATGCATTAAGTAATTTTTTAAATAAACATTAGTTTTTTTAAAATATGTTAAATTCAATAAGTTAAAATCGTTTACTAAAAATATTATTAAAATTTATAATTATAAAAATTTTAATTAATTAGTATTTAAAAATTAATCTCATTAAATTAATATTCAAATAATTAATCAATAAAATATCAATCTCATCTGAGTAAGAGAGTCACCAACCTAAACAGCATACAAACAACAAACTTACAATATTCCGAATTTTCCCTCACAATCATATTAATGTTCTTTATAATAATAATGTTAGAAGACAAGATTCCACACTAAAATATATTTTAATAAACTGACATACATACATAAATACATCACATATATAATAAGCAAAGAAGAGTCCAAGATTAACTCTATTCTCCACACCCGTGACAGTTGTGAAATACAAATTTAGAAATTTCCTAAATTTATTGATTGTGTAATATTTTAATTTAATTAATTCTATTTAATTTTGTAATATCTAACAAATAATAATAATTATTATTACGTATTCTTTTTAAATTCTTTTGGTAGATTCATGCAAATAAAATTTACATTCATTTAAATATTCAGTTTAAAATGTTGAAAAATAAATATATACTTTTTTTAATTTAAAAAACATTTTTTAAGGGTTGGATATGTCTTTAGATAGTTGAAAAAAATGATTTTTTAATCCTAAACTCTTTGAAATTAATATATCCGAAGGGAAATTAATCTTTCTTTTTGAAAAACCTTTCCTTTGAAGAAAACCATTCTGAAGTAAATTTTATTTTTTCGAAGATTTTCTCATATTATTTATAATTTCATCCTTCCATAAAGGTCTTAGGAATTTCATGAATATCGTCTATGACTTGCTATTTTACATAATTATGAACAAAGTATCTCTTTTATACTAATCTTCAAGTCGATCATGTTTCTTTAATTTGTAGTCAAATAATACTTTGCTGACTGGGGAAAGAAATCGTCTTTCGTCTTTTACATGAAAAAATTAATTATCTACAGTGCTGTACAAACGTTTATAGTCAAACTAGAAAAACATAATTTTGCTTTTAAAAAACTACAGTGGAAATCGAATGAAACATATTGATCAAATACCATCTCAGTTCTCATGGTAAAAATATAGAAGCGTAGATTTTCCCTGAGCCGTAAGAAGAGTCATGATTCATGCAGGGATGGATTTAACCGATTTGCTATACAATGCCGTAGAAAAATCTTCTGTCCAGACCTGCCAAATGTTTTTTTGAACATAAATCTGTAGTCTACTATTTGTCTTTCACACACCAGCCGAAAACATGTATTATTACTGTTATTTTTTTTGCCGTATTATCATTTTTGTCCAATCATGTATTTTATTTGTTTTTTTATTATTTAAATTGCGAAAAGTTGTTTTCGTTGTATTTTTATTTTTTACCAGAGTGTGCGAACATATAACACCATTTTTGTTATTCTTGTCACGTTATTATTTATTATTTTTTTTATTTTTTTATTTTGTCGAGAGTTTCGAAAAAAAGGAAGACAGAAATAAGAAAAAGAAAATCGAAGAGAAGAAGTGGGATGATTAATGCCAGAAAATTTTCCCACCGTCATCTAATTATATAATTTAGTATAATACTAATTATATAATTTAAAAATTAAAAAAAATCAATGGATCAATTGCATTGCTATGCAATTGATTAGAGTAAATTTTAACTAATCTGCCTCGTACCGAAGTTAACCATTGACGACGATATTTTTTTATTTATTGAAAATAGAAGAAGAGTTTTCAATTCGATCAAGTCGCTTGAATATTATTACATTACGATCTTGTTTCGCTGATAACTCAATCGTAACTCATCAATATCTCAATATCAAGTTCTCAATTCACTTTATAAAAAAATCTGAATTTTCTTAATTCAAATAATGAGAAATATATTGACCCACAATACAACTCTTTTATGCTATAAACTTTTTACTTTCTTTGTTATATAAGTATAATTAAAAATTTAGGTTATATTATTGTTTTATTATTATCGTTCTATTGTTAATAATAATTTATTATTTATCTTTTTTAAATAGAATTTTATGTAAAAATTATCAAAAATTGGCTTTTCTAAATTATTAAAGGTAAATTTTACAAATTATATAGGTCAGTAAAGTTATTTTTGGTATTTTTAGGTCAATAAATTCAATTTTTAGGTCATTTTTTATATTTTTTAAGTCAAAATTTAGTTACTCAAGCCCTGAGATATGAAATCATCGGATTTTGAACTCACGTTGTGTCATATAAAGTGACATTTTCCCAGTTTGATATTATTGAATGTGGTGAGGAGTGACTTCACAATATTCATGTTATAGATTTTTTAAATCATATTTTTCTTTTTTCAATCCCCTGAAAAGTACACTGTCTAATTAACTTAATAATTTTCAAATGTAAGATTGAGATTATAAAAGATAACTTGTAAAAGAACCAATAGATTATTATACATATACAGTATAATAAAATTTATAATTGTTTGAAAATTGTTCAGTCAAAACAAAAGAATTACATTATAATTCCCAATTTGATTCTATTTCCTTTATGATTATTAATAAAATTCTTTTGTTTGTAATTATTTTCTTAGTTTCAAACAATATTCAATGACAGACAAGCAATAATAAAAGGTAAAGCAGTAGAATTTATTTATTTATTTTAACCCATTTTTATAATTAAAAATATTAAATAAAAATTAGATGAAAATATTAATTATATTATTTTATAAATCATAAAACAAAAACAACTTTGATTGATTTAATATTGAAGCTTAATTTATATCTGTTCCGTTAATGCTCGAATATCAAAAGCGATCATTAAACATAACTTCAGTAACGACTTATAAGCTTTTATTTATGATACAAATAAATAAAATTATAATATTTTTGAAAAATGATTTTGTAAAGTCAGCGATTATAATGTAATGTGTTTGTGATGACGATGAACAAACTTGAATTATTAAGAACATTAAGATGTAAGAACATTTAGACAAGTCTCGTTTGAATTTTTATTACAATTACATTTAGAGTCATTATGACTCTCAGAAAGTCTTTCATCGTTTGACATCATTCTAATTGGTTTTTTTTATTATTTTTTTTAATCATGATTATTTGAACAATTTTTTAAGTTATTTTTTTAAATATATTAATTAATATTAATTAAAAATAATAAATTTTACTATTTCTCAATAAATCACAAAATAATAAAAATGTCATCAAATTATTAAAAATACATTTAATTTAAATTTTACCAAAAAATATTAAACTTAATTTTAATTTATTATCTAGAACTGATAATGGCATTTTTAATAATAATGAAAAGAAAGGCCATTTTTTAATATTAAATTTATTCACAATACAWRCGCGTTTCACCATTTTGGCATCTTCAGTGCAATGAAAMAAAAGTGATTAATTGCTATTTATATAGTTGAAAACTATTACATAATACGTSTCAAAAACATRCTTTTTTTCTTCTTTAAAAAAAAGAAAATTTAATTTTAATTTTAATTGTTAAATTAAAATATGAACTTATAAAATGATTATTTTAATTATGTTCGAATAGTCAATCACTTTAAATTTAAATAAAAAAATACCAATTTCCATCTGGGTGGGAGAATCACCATTCTAAATTCAACATACTTAAATCAACATACAACATCACTACATTTACCCATTCAAACAATTTAAAATATATTTATAAAAATGACTTAGAAAAATTGTTCGAAGAATCATGATTCTAAGAAAAATAAGAAAACCAATTAGAATGATGACAAACGATGAAAGACTTTCTGAGAGTTATAATGAATCTAAATGCGATTGTAATAAAAATTCAAACGAGACTTGTCTAAATGTTCTTAATATGGCGACACACGACCACGTGACACCAATTATCAAGGAACCGCAGACATTCGATGCATCAGAAGTAAAATTAAAAGAATTCCTAATTAGCTTTGAGAGATATTCAAAGATTTTGGGATTTAAGGAAGAAAGAAAAGCAATATTAATTACAGCATTCATGACCCAAGAAGCGATAAACAAATATGAGAAGACTCTAGCAGGGAGCTGGGAAACAAGATTGAGAAGTGCATTCTAGAAAGAGAAAAATGTTTTACTGATAATGAAGGAGCCCGTAGAGATTAGAATTCATGATAGAAAAGACAAATTTTTTAGGATATGTCGTGATCAAAGATGATATAGAGACGGATAAAACGAAAATTGAAGCAATCGACAAATTTCAAAATCCTTCATGCATTAAACATTTAATAAGTTTCTTGTGGCTAACGAACTATTATAGAAAATTTTTGAAGGATTATGCAAAATATTTAAAAATACTTGAAGGGCTATGTGGAAAAATTAAAGATGAAAAATTGACATGGACAAAGAATTGTGACGAAGCATTTAAGACATTAAAAATGACAAAAACACCGATCCTAGCATATCCAGATTTCGAAAAGGAGTTTATACTGGATACAGACGCCAGTTTTGATACAATCGGTGCAGTACTTGCACAGAAGGATGCATACGGAACGGAAATAGTAATTGCATATGGATCCCACAAGATAAACAAACACGAACTGGTATACTGTATTACAAGAAAAGAATTATTGACAATCTATTACTTTACCCAATACTTCAAACCTTTCTTATACGGAAAGATGTTTCTACTTAGAACGGACCATAAGACCATAACATTCATGATGACAACGAAGAACCCAATAACTCCACAATTCCAAACTTGGATAAACTTCCTTAGTGAACTAGACATGAGGATGGAATACCACAAGGGCGAAAAACACACTAATGTAGACGCAATGTCGAGAAATACATGTGAACTATGTGTACAATGTAAGACAATGCACGATGATGTTAAAAAAGGAAAAGTTAAAACTAGAATCCTAGAATTAACAGAAGATTCAGAAGAGTTCATTTGGCAGACAAATGATGAATAAATAGAACAGGTTAAAGAAAATATTAAAATAGGAAAGACAAAAGAATGGCTACTGAAAAACAATATCGTGATGACAAGAGATAACAAATATTTGATCCCTCTGAAGATGAGAACAGACTTTATAGAAGATATACATAAAATGTTATTCTGGACAAGTCGGAATCCGCTGATTTTTGTCGCATTGGAAAAATCTACAAACAGATTTCCCATTGTTTGTCTGTGACGCATCCAACCGGATCACTATTCATTCTGTTTGGGTTTCTGGTTTAGCCGGAACTGGAAATTCGTCTCACTTGGCTTTCTCGTCGACGAATTTCCATGAAACTACCGGCACCTAAACCACTTGCATTGCGAGTTCACCCGACAAATGCACTTTACACACTTACTCATTCTCGATGAAAATAAAGGAAAATATGAAAATTTGATCGAAAAAAACTGTTTACTTTCTCAGAATGGGAAAAACGGTCTTATCAAAGTTTCTAAACATTATTAATTGAAAATGGCATACTTATAAATTATAAGTAGTTGATATTACGCCAAAAACTAAAGATAAAAAAGTGTTAATAAATATTAATAATATTAATAAATATAATATTAATTTTCCTTTCTACAATAGATAACAAAAAAATTCTCTTGGCCAAATAAAGTTCTGCCAGCATAAAAAATGGATATAATTTTTTTTTGACTTACTAGTTATTTTATTTAAAGATTTTAAGATAGACAGTCATATTTTACTCGTTTTGAATAATAATTAATATGTTGTAGTGTTTTATCATAAAAAAGATTCACAGATCTGTATTTCATAATGTTAATAAAACCCTTTCTGTAAAATAGAAAACTCCTTTGAAACAGAAGAAATTCTATGTTCACAGTGTACAAATTATCAAGAACCTTACTTGATCGACTGGATTGTAAATGCTCTTTAAACCGGGTTTTGAGAAGACGATTTGTCTTGCAAGTGTACTAGTATTTATATATGTGACAATTAAATTTATAAACCAGATTAGCTTGCAATCCAAAAATCGTTTTTCATTTATTCTAGAGGAAGTTTTGAACTGCGGATGTCATTGAAATCACTTTGACATTACTTATATTCTTGCAAATACTCTTCTTTAATGCTCTAAGTCCTTCAGAATATAGTATTTTGATGAATCGTCTGTGCTTATGAATGTTTTCTTCCTTTAATATTTTCTTAATAAAATTATAATGATTCATTAATAATCTTAACAAATAAAATTCTAGATTAACAAAAATATAAAAAATGGTTTTCTGTAAATATAAAATTAAGAAATTAATTAAAATATTAAAAATTAAAACAAAAATTTTTGAAAAATAAATTTGTTTTAAAAACAAATTCTAAATGAAAATGAATTTTTTTAAATATTTTGTTTTGCTCCCAGCCAAAATTATATAATCGTATAAAATATCTTATCTGAAAACATTTTTTGTTATTTTTGTATTAAATATTAAATTAGAAAAATATATTTTACAAAAATAAGTATGTAAATGTTTTTTTTTATTTTTGAATACATAATTTGATGTGAAAGCTTCAAATGCATACTGATGCTTTTTTATTCAATTTAAAATAATAAAAAAATATATTATAAAATGCATATTTGCAAATAATATGATCGATTTTTTTCACGAAAAATCCATTAATTTTCAAATTTATGCATTTTATTGAAATAATTAATCTTTTTTATAAGCATTAAATTTATCTATTTATTTAAGAAATTATTTTTTTGGCTCGGATAAAGCGTTTCAAAACAAGTAAACCGTAACAATATTTTGCAGCCACGAGGATTATTACAAAACTCCAAGGTTTACTCGGATGGGCTTTGTAAGACATGACTTCGTGTGAAATGTTTAATATGAGAGTATATGTGAAGGATGCTTGAAAGATGTTTGAGTGATGCGGGAATAAGTGTTTATAGAATGCTTAGGTTTAAGGTATAATACATATCCCTAGACAAATAGAATTAATTATTATCAAATACCATATGCCTTATTGTGAATTGTATAATTATTTAATTGTTATTTAGTGATTAATAAAAATATAAAATTATTTTATTTTTAGAAAATTTTGAAAAATCGTATCACAGTCATTAATTAAGATTCATTTCACTATGAATAAAAACTCCGTATTTTAATAGGCTTAATAATGTGTTTGTATGATGTGATTTAAAATATTAAGTATCAAAAATAATAACTATTTTTTTGAAACTCTCTGGGGAGTATTTTGAAGGATTGATTCCTCAACCATTCCTCACTTTTTTGATAGGTATATTTGATTCTCTAACTGTCGTTCATTGCAAACGTTTAATAAGTTTGAAACATATCCTAAAAGAATATAAGTAAAGGTTTTTTATATAGCTGAACCGTTTGAGTACACACAGAAGATATCATTTACATTATGTCAAGAAATAAAAATGAAATCCATAGGTGGTCAATTAAAGATGAACCTTTTGAGATTGATAGAAAGGACATGAAATTATTAATCAAAAATTTTGACAATCCATAATAATTGAAGTTCTTTTCGAACCATTGCTTTTGAAATTCATGAAAAATGTCTACCATCAACAAGGGTGTTTTAATGGACAATCCACAGCCGCTACTTTTAGCAAACTGCGAGTTGCGGTATCACATTTGATACAAGACGTAATGCAACATTTATGAACAAAGATTCTTGTCTTAGAGTGTGAAAAGGGTAACCGGACAATTTTGTAACGGGAAAATTGGGTAATTGGGACAACATATTTTCAATATCAATTATTGAGCTTTACCTTATTTAAACAACAGTTCTTTATTCTCCATTTTTTACGTTAATATTTTTTCTTATTAATTTAATTTAGTCCACTTGTCTTTGAATTCGTTATATATTATATAGGAGCAGTAGTTATTTAGTTATCAATAAAAAGGTATAATTGGTTTTTGTTATTGAAGAATTACGAAAATTTACGTGAGAAATTGGAAAAATTTAATAAGAAATATCAATCGTTAATTAGCTCTTAAATAAAATTGGATCGAGAAATTAAATCGACGAAAAAAAGATTGGAGGTGAAAGAGAAAATCGGAATTCTTATGTCGAAAGTTACTCAGTCGTCAAATATGCTCATCAATGACGAAACGGTCATAAATTTTGCTATTCTTCCATATATGTGTGGTCAACATGCACCAGATTATGGGCTGGCTGTTACCCGGCTAGTAGATGTGACGGCGAATATACTAGAAATGATCGATTCAATGAGAAAAAAATGGTCGCAAAAAAGTAAAGTGTTCCTGCAAAGGTTGCAATTGGAGAGGGTTTCTCCGTGATTAAAATGATCACGAACATCGAATTTACGATTTTTGTGAATTGAATAATTCAATGGAATACCATTTATAAAGGGTAAAGAATCAAATTATCCTTTTATTTAAAAAAATATTTTTTTTTAAATATTATAAATTTTAATCCGTTTATTTCTTAAAATATATCAATTTTTATGACTGTAAACATCTTTTTTATCTTTAAGTATTTCATTTTTATTGATTTTCTTTTTAAGATCATTTTTAATTTTAAAACTTTTTGTATTTATCTAATTTTTTAAAACTTTAAAATTAAAAAAAATAATAAATCTGTTTTGCGAAGTGCAAATTTAAACTAATTCCTCACAGAGTTACAGTTAACCTTTTCAACAACCCTTGATTTATAATAATTCAAACATTTTAATATAATTTGTTCCAAGAACAAAGCAAAATATTTGCCAAATAATAGTAATTATTATTAATTAATTAATATTATTAACAACATCAATATGGGGTTTACAACATTTATTAATATTACAAGCGCATTCACTATTTGACATCTCTCTTGATCAATATTTTTTCTGAGTTCAAACTTATTACTTTCAATAAATGAAAATCTGTTAATAAAAATTATTAATTATAAAGAATCTAATTGGTTGAAATTAAATCTAAACATTTAAAAAAAAAGAATATATTAAATTAATATATTAAAATTTTAAATTACATTAAAAAATAAAGAATACATTCAAAAATTATTTTAAATCTTTTTATTTTACAATTAAATTATTTTTAATTAGTA
>MQRK01144660.1:0-10376 GCA_001938485.1 Girardia tigrina | reverse complement strand
GTCCCAAGAAAGATAACTCCACAGATAACGTTTCCTCCCTCTCGAAAATCCAAAATTCTTCCCTTACAACAGATAAATAAATAGCCAAGATAATTTACAGGGGAAAAAAAGTTAATAATAAATAATTACATATGAAAAGCATTTTTTTCGTAAAACAGATTTAAACAAAATAATAACTAAAGTATTTTTTATAGTTTCCTATATGATTGTTTTGAAACATATAAAAATATAAATAATACCCAACAGATATTTGAAAAAAAATAATAAATAAAAAATAAATAGAAAAAACATATATAAAATGTTTTTTTGTGAATTAAAATTTATATATTTGTAAATTAAACTACGAAAATTTTATCAAAATATAACATAATTCCATCAGTATTTTGTTTATTTTTTGTAACATAAACAGGATATGTTACCTTTCTACAAACATTATTACGAACAAACATGAAATATATTTAATAATAATAATATTATTATTAATAATTATCATTTTTATTATTGAGATAAAACTTCGTTATTAATATTATATTATTTTTTTAATATTTTTATATTATATAAAAATAATTATATTTGTTAAAATTTTGGGGAAATTATAAATTTTTGAATTTTAGTATTTAAAATCTTTCAAATAAATTTTTAAAATAACTAAAAATATGTCTTTATAAATTAAAACATTGGGAAATTTCAGAGTTGAAATTATTTTAAATTGAAGTCCAAAAGAATAATTTTACTATGGAAAAATCATTATAAAAATGAAAATTTTATAATATCAAAAATGGAAAAGTTTAGTTTTTTTAAATAAAAGAAAATATATGTTTAACGATTCAGATGAAAACTTTGGAAATTTTTCTTTTTTTTGGAAAACTAATTGGAAATTTTTAAAATGAAAGGAAATAAAAGAATATAAACGAAACTTTAAAGGATATGAACATAAAGGATGCTGAACAAACTCAATCGAGTAGAAATCTTAATCTTATGGATTATAATAAAGATTTTAAAGTGATTTTAAATATTTTTGACACAAATTATGAAAGGATTATTGCCGAAGCATTGTTAATAAAACATCATAAACCATGCTTAATCGTGCAAGGTGATTCATCTAATCATATTAAAGTTTTTTAAATATCATTAAAATACTTTTTTTAAAGAAAAAAAGCATATTTTTGAGACGTATGATGTAATAGTTCTTCAACTATATAAATAGTAATTAATCACTTTATTTCATTGCACTGAAGATGCCGAAATGGTGAAACGCGTTTGTATTGTGAATAAAGTTAATATCCAAAAATGGCCTTTCTTTTCATTATTATTAAAAATGCCATTATCAGTTCTAGATAACATTTTAATTAAAGAAATGTAAAATTTATTCCAAATTAATAAATAATAAATTATGTATTCTTATTTATATGTCATTATTTTTATTATTAAATTGTTTGTGCAAAGGAAATAATGTTCCTCAAAAAATATGTGATTGTGTTATTATGGTGCTGGTCTAGATCGAGTCCAGATCGAGCTACGGAGACCTTTTCAATATGCGGGAAATTGTCGCTGGCGGACGTGATCAGTCAGTTCCAGTGCCCACCGGTCGGTATGTCGGCGCTTGCCAGTACTGCAACTAATCTACAGCGGGTCCCCGGCGAGTGTCACCAAGTACGCGGTGATCGATATTATTCGGAACGGGAAGAGTGCAGTTGACCGTTCCTGATCGCCTGTATCGATCCTGTCGGCGATGTCGTGTTGCTAAGTAGTCCACTTGACGAGTCTGAGGGAGTCACCGAGTGCCGATCCGATGATTGAGACGCCGGTAGATTCTGCCCGATCGATTTCATTTAATGAAAAGAGAAAAAATCAATCAAAAAATAATGTACTTTTACTTATTTGAAAAGTTACAAAGTTTAAAATTGTGCGTTACACAACAGCTTATTTAAACATACCGAATATATTTTTAATAATGGTTTTTTAATGTTTTTTTTTCATTTCGGTAGTTTGACCGGAGCACCAAAGTTATGTTAATAAATTTTGGTGTTATGATACCATACCCAACAATATTAAAATATTATATTAAAATAATAGTACAAATGAATGAATGACTATTAAGATTTTTCGGTATTTTGGCAGATATTTTTTTGGCTTTATGATTTTTTGTTAGAAATTCTATCAAAATACCTTGAAAAACAAACCAAACGATTGTAAATAGTTTAAGAAGGTAGAAATGGATAAAAGATCAACTTAATGTTCCTTGACAAGAAGTAATATTCCTGTTTCAAAACTAGTCGTGCCGAGACCTCATTTTATAGAAATATCAAGTATGAAACTAAAGATTTTTCTTCAGGAATAATTTTTCGATAAATTCTATAAATTATAAATATCTTAATCCGTAATATATATAAAACTGTCAATTAACAAAACATTTATATACAATTTAAGGACAACTTCAACCTTAAAAGTCAATAGAGGTCGCTATTCTATTTAATAGATGTTTATAAAAATAAAATGTTTAAAGTTTGTATAATTCTCTGAAGTCTCTTCTCAAATAATGAAAGATGGATTTTATATCAATAGTTATTTCGTGTTAAGTACATCTTACAAATTTGGATGACCATATTATTCATTTGAAAACCATTCCTTTGTTGACACGACATTTTCTAATCGACATACTAGGAAGATGTATTGAACTACAATGATCAAATGTATGATCTTGGATCTCATCTACCTGATATGCACAATTTCATCAGTCAAAATTATTTTGTCAACCACACGACCATTAAGAGCATAATTATTATTTTGAATGAACTCTTCTTTTTTTATAAATGAAGTTATCATTTCATTTTCATTTATTCATTATCTTTGTGTATCTTATTGTTTTGACAAAAGTTCCTAATTATGTTAAAAACTTTAGTAGGACTATAATTGTTTTGGACAATTAAAAAGAAAGGTACTCGTTATAAAACATGGTATTATTTTAATGTGACACTGAAGGAAGCTGTGAATGAACTTAAAAATTCGCAACTTATGAATGGGTCAATCAGTTGTACACGTAGATAGTGGCTGGGTGTGGGAATATTCGTACCCCACAATTTGTCCCAGTGATAATTGGTGTTTTATTAATAAATGAAAATACTATTGTGATAAATTTATTGATTAAAATGCATGTCGAATTCTCGAGTACTGATTAGTAGGATCTGTTAGTTTTTAAGAAAAAAAATATTACAAAAAAATAATCCAATTGCGAATTTTTATATTTATATAACATCTCTTAAATTATAAATTAAATTAAAAATAAATGCTAAAAAGAAAATCAAAACTAAGAAGGATTATTTTAAACATTTATTGGTCCAAATTAAATTTTCAGATTTTTTAACTTAGAAGTTAAAATTAAATCTAGTAACTCTCAGATACTCAATATTATTATGTCTTTTATCATGGTCACAAACAATGGAGTGAACTCTTTTTGAAATTTTTTTCTTATTTCTTGTGGTGATAGGTATCCTTGAATTAAGCTGAGACCGATCATATGAGGAAGACTTTGTTGTTGTTTGAGAACGTCGATGAATATTAATATATATTCGGGTAAACTGGACCACATATCAGTAAAAATCCACGATGTCAACCTTCAATATAATTATTTGTACGAGGATCGTCATTTAACGTTCGTTGATATTGATTCCTTCTCTGTATTTCAAAAATAGGTTATCTGCGTTTTCTGCGCACCGTTTTTAATTTAGTCATTTTTTTATTTGAATTTCTAATTATTTAATTTTTCTGGGACGAATTGTGGGGGACGAATTTTTTGAATTTTCTGACTACATCAAATTTGTTGAGATTTGGCTCAATCACTGTATATGTTATTTAAATTTGAAAACCACAAAGTTTGGTTAGGTTAAATATATTAAAAATTAAAATCATGAAAATCATATAGTCCAAAAAGAACTTAGGTAATCTCGAAGCAACTTGGTCATACCTTCCAATCGGAGACACCTTAATATAATTTAGTCATCATTTTGTAACAATAAAATTTTCAAAGTGGACTAAAATTGCCTAAAATTTCAATTCTATAATTAAAAGTAAAATGACTAACATCCCTTTGTCGAACATCCTTTTCTTAATTATGTATATGACTTAAGGTAAAATATGCTATAGCAAATTTTAGTTTTTTTGTGGGATTATATAAATTAATGTAGGGTTTTAATTTATTTTATTTCATCAAACGCATTGAAATTCTTATTGCGAAATTTTGAATTTTGTCAGTGCAAAAATTTCAGACTTCGAATATCGCAGCGTTATCAGGTTCTTTGTGTTACAAAAGAAGACATACAGGGAAATCTACGATCTTTTGTAGTCACATTATCTACATAACTCCCTATCTCTGACAAATGTTAAATATTGAGAGTGTAAAGGTAGAGAGTGTAAAGGTAGTCACACCTCCGTTTTTGATAAAAAAATCAAGTCGGCCACAAGACATTTTTGACGCAGTTGATGAAAAAATGAAAAATGTGGTCCTAGAAAAGCGTTGAATTACCATGATAATTCTGTCAATGAAGTATAAAACCAGTGTTGGTACAAATGACGTCACATTGAAATGCAGGGTTTCAGATAAATGTGCTCGAGATTCGTTCTCTGCTTCTTGATTGGTGAAATGATGTGTAACCACTTTGGAGTGCAATCAGACCAACATGAACCTGTGGGACCATCATAGGACGAGTGATGAAGATCTACATTTTCTGGGATTATAAAGATATTAGTCTCATGGATTTCGCAGATAAAGGTATCACCATCAACGCTGCCTATTACAGCCGACTCATGACAACCACCAGTAAAAAATATCAGAAAGCAGAAGTGGACGCCAATTTGGCTTCTACACGACAATACATTTCTCGGGTCACAACTGAAGGTGCTGAACTATTACTTGTGGATTATCCGCCGTACAGCCCAGATTTCGCACTGAGCGATTAACCAATTCATTATTTTACAGAATTAAATTAAATTAATTTAATGTTCATTAGATTAAAATAGTAAAAACTTCAATAAAAAAACGACGAAAAAAAATGAAAATGCATTAATTAATCATTACAATGAATAAGTGATTAAACAAAACTAGAATTGACTTTCATTGACTTTTTCTGCAGCTGGGGGGTCTTAAAATCGACTCGAAAATCTTCTGGTTCGGGAATTCTTTGCTGATTTTGGGTGGGATTTATCCGTTTGTTAAATTCTCCATTATTCAAGTGATGATGGGATCCGATATTATGGTTCAACTGGAAATACTCGTCTTTGACGTGATCACGGTAATCTTCCGATTCAAAGAAGTTAGAGTAATCTAAAAGAGCAATTTTCTGATGTAAATCAGAACTATTTATTGAAGAATTTCGATTCTGATATTCGTCATTGTTATTCTGAAAGGTACAACCTCGGGAATCTGGGAGGATGAGAGTGTTGTAGAAATTCGAACTGCTTCGATGGGCAGTTTCTGAATTGTATTGGGCAACACGAATACCTTCTAAAATGACCAGATTAATTTTGTAATGATAATTTTATACATTTATATAAATTTTAAATATTCTTTAATAAGCATTAAGTTGGTTAATAAATATTGTCAGATTTTGGAAATAGATTATGGTAGGATAAATTTCAACAGAAAAAGGTTATTTTTCTTAATAGGAAAGCTATCGACTTGACTATATTACGTGAACCTTCTTAATCAAAAATTAATAAAATAAACGGAACAAATATTTAGATAATATTTTTTATTGAAATAAACAATATAAATTGTAGCTAAATTACAGAGGCGTCCCCAAGACAGGATCACTGAAGGATCTGAGAAAGTATAAACCGTTCGATAAAATAATCTTACAATGTTTCGAAGCAATGAGACAGATCGAGATCGGTCGTAAGAATAGTTTATTTATTCTCTCCTGATTAGGAACTTCAAGATTTCCTGATTAGTTCTTGATTATGGTTTACTTTCTTCGGAGAAATTATTTGGAATCTGGTTTCGAGTAATGGTGATAGTGAGACAAAAAATTAGATAAAAGGATAATAGTAGATAAAATCGCTCGGAGTATGAGCATGTTTCTTTGTCGTATCTAACTGAGAGAATGACAAATTTAGTTCTCTAGTTGCCAAAATACGAGATTATATTTAATTGGCAACGTCTTTCATCATCCAACAATAATTAAGTTTATCAAGTTGGTTCATAATTAAATTAAATTTTTCCATTCTTTTTATTAGCTAACTTTCTATATAGGTATATATATATCTATATAAAATTTAGAAACCTGTTTTTGAAGGCCTTTTACTCGATCAATTGTCCTCAAACTTTGCTCACTTACTCATTCTCGATGACAATAAATGATAATGTAAAAAATTGATCAAAAAAACCTTTTTAAGACTCCAAAATGGGAAAAACGGAAAATTCGGAGTTCCCGAACAATATTAATTACAAGATATCTACTTATAAATTAGAAGTAGTTTATATTAATTTTGTGTTTTTTTAATTATAATGTTTTAAATTTAAAATTTTCTAAATTTTAAAAACTTTGTTTGCAAAGTAGAGTTCTGTCTGCATAAAGAATGGATATAAAAAATTAAATTTTTTGATTTGCTTGTTAAATTTGAAATTATGATTGTATATAGTAGCAATCTCGAATAATCGATATTTCCATATACAATTTTATTATATTAATTTAATAATTAGTATTTTATCTAATAATAAATTCCTAAATAATAATAATAAATACGTGGCATGATAGGTTTTTGGTGTGACGGAGTTTCATTCCGTTTTCTTGATTGATTATTTTCGCTATTTCATCAGTCTCATTCTTGCAGAGTCATGTCGAAAATAATGAAAGAACATATTTCAAATGATATTTGTTTGTTAATATCCATTATAATTTGATTTGTTTGATTTTCTTCAAATCGATTGGAAATACATTTATTTTTAATATTCACAATTACAGTCAAATTCAAATGTTCACTAATGTCAGAGTGCGATCAAAAAAAAATTTGACTTTTTATAAGATTTGTGTTTTTATATTTGTGACGCGAGCAGCAAAATGGTAAATAGTAATAACTTAAAATGAACAAAACATTGTCAACACTAGAACCATCAACTGGTCTAAATGACCGGTTATATCAATTGTTCGCCAGATTTCTCTTTAAATTTCATTTAATATTTGATGATAATTATAAAATCGTATTAAGATTTTTTCTGATTTTTTAAGATTTTTTCTAACATTTTAGAATTGCAGCTACAGCTAGGTCCACAAAAGACTGGTTTGATAGAAATAGGTATATTACAACTGTTGGTAGTTCTAGTGTTCAACAAATTAATATTAATCTATGTAACCAAATATTTTTTTGAAAAATAATTTTTGTAACAAAACCCAACATTACTTATTGACCCACCCTATGCAAATAAACATATTACAAATTCAAATAGAAAAACTAATTATTAAATAATATACATAAAACATCCTACATCATTACAAAAAAAAATAAAAATAATTATAATAATTTTGAAAACTAATTTTTTATTAAAATTTTCAAATAACATTTTAAAATAAAAAATATTAAATAAAATTTATGTATTGAATATTAATTTTTTTTCGTCGTATATAATTTCTCATATTTCATATGGAACAAATTTTGAAATCAGTCGATTAATTCAAACAAAAAAATAAACGTTAAATAAATAAGACTTCGGTAAAACAATAAGAACGATCGACTTTTTTATAGTTGTTATTTACTACCAAAATAATAAAATAATTTTTTTCTGAAAAAAATGCAATATAAATTGTTACAATAAATAAAATAAATGTTAATTAAAATTATTCACCATTTTCAATTATTTATTATTCATTTAATTTCAATGAATTTCTTTCATGTTTTTAATTGTTTTAATTGGACATTAATTTGAGAAATTCTGTCATATACGTTTCTCGTTACAAAAACAAAAAATTCTTTTTCAACAAGAAAAAGTAAATAGAAAATCTTTCCTTTTATTTCCTGTTCCCAAATAAAATAACAATCGAAATGTTTTAATTCAAAGTTTTTTTTTCCAAAACATAAACTTTTTTATTTCTCAACTTTTAATTAATTAAATAATTATTGCTTTTTATTAAGTGAATTTATTAAGAACACTAATTGGATTTTTAATACATTTATTGATATCACAACTTGAATCGCCACTAGGACAAGTCTCCACACAACTTTCGTAGCTACTCATCGTTCTTAATTGATAAATTTAATTCTATTGCTAAACGTCATATTATTTAAACAAATTTAAATTACAATTTGTTTATAATTTGATTTTAAAATAATTTATAATATAAATTACAAAAATAATTTTAATTATTTAAAAAATGTTTTAAATATATTACTGTAAAATCCCGAGTATAAGCTGTAGCCAATACGTACATTAAGGCAATATTTTTGAATCACAGCTACTATGATGTGCAGCTTGTACAACTAAAAAACAATTCAAATAGAAGATAAGATTATTTATTTATTTCAATTTTCAACACCACACTGCTTAAAACCATCACACTTCTCATTGTCAATAAAAGGGAAATTTTCTAGTAATTCTACAAGGTCATGAAAAACTGCAATGTTTGGATCAGACTCATTCACATTCATTTCATTTTCTTCAATTTCAAGAGCACGGTCGTCTTCATCGAATGAAACACGAAAACCATTCAAAATGGTGGAAAGGTTAACTTCTTCCCAAGAGGAGAGAATCCATTCGAAAATGGTATTCCAGTCAGTTGCTGTCATATTTCCGGACTTAGTATGTTTGATGTTCTCATAATCTTTAATGATTCAATCTTCACACTTATTGCCCAATTTTGACTTGAACGAACGGTTAACAGTAAGATATAACCTTTGATGTCAATCCAGCAGGTATGAAAGCAACTTTGCATTCCTTCTTAATTTTATCCAGTGTAGTAGGGACAAGATGTGAGTGATACATATCAAATAAAAGCAATGATAGTACTTTTGGTTCTTGGTTCCATGGTGTCTTTGGAGGCAATGTAATTCGACTCTTCCATACTTTCTTGAGCCATATCTCAAGAGTTTCATGATTCATTCAACCAGATCCATTAACTGTAATAACAAGCTTTGATTCAGAAATGCAAGTCTTTGGAAGTTTCTTTGTTCCAAAAATAACAAAAGGTAGAAGTTTAGTACAATCTTTTTCGAACACATAGATTGAAGGTAAAACGTTTTTCCTCATATTCTTTAGTTTTAATTCAGACCTCAATGGCGCCTTTAGTCTCAACTGTGTACCCTAAAGGCATGTCACATTGAACGGACATCCAAATTACCGATTTGATTATCGGGCAAATCCTTCTTTAAGTCTGAGATTATGCTTCTAAACTTGGCCCTCTGAAATTGCTTCGTGGTAGGCCATCGAATACAAATATTCTTGTTATGATGTATTAATGATATTTATGAAATGGTATTTATGATATATTAATTTAATTTTATAGTTAGTTATTTAAAATTTAAAATTGAATAAATAATTCGACGTTACAAAATATTTAAAATATTAATCTTTCATCTGGGTGGAAAAAACACAATCCTAAAACAACATTCCGAACAACATACAATAAACACCATTCAAAATATATCGTTTTCGATATTTGAATTTTAATTTCTAATGATTTTTATAACAAAAAAATTCAAACAAATTTTCTATTTCCGATTAATAATCGATTCGCCGACATTTATCTTAATTTTCCTATTATGATTAGATTTTTAAAATCTCAAAGTTAAATATTAATATTTATTTCTATTTTAATTTAATTTCATAATAATATTGTTTTTTTTAAATTTTAAAATATTTATATTAAGAAATATTAAAAATTAATTATAGCTCAAATTTATCATTTTTAAAAATTATATACTTTAAAATATAATTTATTTCAATTAAATTACGAAACTTAAATTAAAATTATATTTATAATATAATTTAATTATGTTTGAAAATTTTATTCATTTATAAATTATTAAAATTTGTCATCAAAAAGAAAATTAACCAACTCTTATTATTATTACTATCATTAGTTATATCAAGATTTAGTGCCGTAGCTACGGGTGGGCACGGGTGGGCAGTGCCCACCCACTGAGAACGTCTGCCCACCCGTGAATTTTGCCATAAATGAAAAGTCTGTGTCAATTTTTTTTCATGTAGTATATATTTCATAATTTAATTAAGGCAGTCAAAAAGATAATCATGTTGATGATGATGCCTATTGATCTAATTGTATAATATTTTCTTTGAAGAATTTGTTTAAGTATATTGGATCAGTATCTGTTATTTTGATTGCGGTATCCGCGTGCAAACGTGGTAAGTAGCATACGATTAACCCCTG
>MQRK01144520.1:0-13017 GCA_001938485.1 Girardia tigrina | reverse complement strand
CTGTTACCGATGCTTCTGGATATCCATGATTGAATGCTCCCATAGCCGCTTGTTCAAAATCGGTCAGAATCGTTTTCGGAGATGCATTTGGAATAAGATTCTTCAATTCATTAACAAGAACAATTCATTAACAACAAGTGTCCTATCGCCCAAGATGAGAAGTCGATCTGCGCCTGGGCCAGAATCGAATAATAGTAGATTGATGAATCTGCATGGAAATTTAAAGCTGAGATCAGTTGGTAGCAATGGCAAGGTCTGACGGTTATCATCTTTAGACAAAGCTGCTTGACGATGACGACGGAGAACCCGGTGTAGAGAAGTTTTCTTCGGCAAGGCCATCAACACATGTGGGGCCAGATCAGCCATAACCGCACCACACGACGAACTTGGTGTTGCTACGGTTTCTGTCATTTTTTTCCTTCATGTTGCAATAGAAAAGTGCGACGACTATTCATGTAACGCGATTGTTATATAACGTGTTATAGAATAAAATGCTGGAAATGGCTATGCATATCTGATTTTTACACAAAAGTTTTTTTTGTTTTTTTTTATTTTTTAACTAAATAGTTTATTGCATTGTTAATTTAATTGCATATGCATTTCTCTATTTTTTTTAAATTGCTGAAGTGTTTTGGCTTAAATTAAAATTTTTAATGAATTAAAATATGTAAATGACGTTTTCTTTAACTAGGCAGATGTATTCAATTTATATTAAAATATTAAAGTGTTTTGAAAATTAAGAAGTATCAAATTCAAGATAGAAAGAAAATTAGTTCATTCTATATGATCCATTTTACATTTTGATCCCAACATCATTCATATAATATAAATTATTCCTCGTTTAAGGCAATTTAATATAATGCGATTTTAAACAACATGTATTATTCGGGAGTCTACTAAATATGTTAATCTAAAGACTTACTGACCGTAGCACTTAAAATGATTGACCAAATGAGCTTAATACTTCTGTTTTACAAAATAAGCTACATATGACTAATATGCGACACTGAAGGTCCTAAGTATCGACCACGTGTTTCAAATTTTTCTCAAGTATATTTATTTGATCACTTTAAAAACTTTGCGACAGGTGTTTTATTGTTTTAGAAATTATATCCCTCATTTTATATCAAATAATTAATAGTTTTAAATACAGAGTAAAATAAAAATATTCTTTGGGGAGATTCATTTAGGTCTTATTTACTTTCACGATCAAAAGAAATATTTATATTTATTAATTCAACAAGACAACATAAATTGTCTCTTATAGGAAAAAAAGATATTGTATTTAATTATATTCATTTTGTTTGAATTAGCGAAGGATATAATTAAAACTTAGTAACTTGGTGCAATGTTCGTGGGGTTAATCCTTAAATTGCACTTAATTTTAAGTTATTTTCCCTAATTTAATAAAAAAATTTATATATTTTTAATAAAAAATGTTATATTTTCACAAATAACTAGATTTTTTTGTGTTAATTATTTTATATTATTAGGTTGGGGAGAATGTAATCCATTATTTTAATCCATTATTTTAATTTATTATTTATCGATCAAACAATTTCAAATTTATGCTCTTTGTCAAGGTAACATCTCACAGCAATTTCACAAAAAAATTTTGCTTTTTTTTATTCAGTTCTGAGTTACAAGGTGTTAAAAATGGAAGTCAAAAAAGAAAATAATTCGGTACATTTTACAGTTTTTATTCGATAAAGGCGAGCCTACTTCAGTATCCAAAGTAAGGTTAACTACGAGTAAGCATCTGGCTACCGTCTTCTGGGATTCAAAAGGTGTGATCTTGATGGATGTGTTAGAAAATGAAAAAAACATGACGGCAACATACTAGTGTAGTTTGCTGAAAAAGCTGAAGACAGCTATCCTGCTAAAACGATGACGGAAAACCACGGACGGTTTTTTGTACCTTCTTCAGGACAATGCATGTCCACATACGAGACATCTCACCCAGGCCAAGATTGCCGAAATGCATCTTAACATCCTGCCACATCCCCCTATTCGCTGGATCTGACTATTTCAGACTACTATCTATTTTCAGCAATGAAAGGAGCTTTGAAAGGTCAGAACTGTGCATCTTCTGAGGAGGTTTAGGAAAAACTTCAGGAGTGGTTGAAGACCAAGGCCGGATCTTTCTTCGAGAATGATATCAATAAGTTTCTAGGACGATGGCAACGTTGCATTGACAATAATGGCTGCTGTTTGAACACTTGGCTGACGTTGATAAATGATTGGAAATTATATTTGATAGTTTTTGTTATTTTCGGAAAAAACTTAGTTGACAACCCTGTATATATAAAACAGTATATATATATATATAAAACAAAAAATAGCCATTTTTCCAAAAATTTATTTTTCAATACTAGTTTCTCCATATTGGCATCTTTAGTTGACTAATTGAATTTTCAGATTTAAGTCTTTTTATATAATTTGATTCCTCAAATTATATCAAAATATTTTAATTCTTAGTTTTTTTGTCTTCTGTTTCTTCTAAGTTTTCTTTTTGTCTCTTTTTTTGAATAAAAAATTAAAATTTTGAATATTGATTTTTTAGATGTTTTTTCTTGTTAATTTTTTTTAATTAAAGTAAAAAAACCTTAAATTGAGTAATATTGCGTAACAGTCTACCGCTATATAAAAAGGACTTAAATCTGAAATTTCAATTAGTCAACTGAAGATGCCAATATGGTGAAACTAGTATTGAAAAAATTTTTTTGGAAAAATGGCTATTCTTTGTTTTATTAACCCGATTGCCATTGGAATTAATTGAAAAGTATAATATATATATATATATATTCTCTTTTTTATCCTTGTATACATACTTTTGCATCTTCATATATATATTCATATGACTTCATGAACTTTGGTTGACTTACTATTCAACGCTTAAATCTGAAAATAAGATTCTTATTTAACTTTCTTTCCTTTCCTTTATAAAAGAAAGTAAAAATTTTTAATACTTTTTGAGCAGTCTCTACAAAAATGAGCAGACTAATATTCTGAATAATCATTTAAATTTTACATTTAATTAAGTTTTAATTATTTCTTAAATTAAAATGTTTTTGGATAGTTTTCAAATTTTCAAAATGTTATTATAATCATATCTTAAAAAAAATTCTTATTTTAATCACAAATAAAAAAAATAATTTAATTTAATGGAAATAAGAAATATTTTGGAAATTTAAAGTCGATAGACAAGTCTATTATATTTTTTACTTCCATTTTAAAGTAACTTTTGTATTCAGTTAAAGAAGAATTTCCTGTAGATTCGCTATTTATTTTCCGGTAACCAAAATAAAATAATGTATTTAATTGAAGTGTTAAAAAGAACAATAAATGTCTAGGAACATATTAGCTATTTGATTTTTAAAGAACGTTATCTAGATGGATATTATAAGCATTATTAATTGAATTATATTGTGTACATATATATATATATATATATATATATATATATATATATATATATTAACACTTAGCTATCATTAAGTCTTTTTCAGAATGAGTTTTATTATGATTGTTGTAAAAAAGACAATCTAATTATTAAAGATATGTGCGCCAGGTTCTCCAATTTAGAAATAAAAAGGATGTTTCCAAATAACTGTTTTGAGACGAATTTTAGAAGTAAATCAAAAAAAGGGAAATGACAACTTAATTTAGGATGAGACGTTTTTTAAACAATCCCAAATAGAACAAAAAATATCAATTTTCTAGTTATTCTTGTTTAAAGAAAGACAAGGCCGCCGGGAAAAAAAGTCGGAAATTGTGACAGGGCTTGAAATCTCTTTCAATTATAACTAAAGAAAAATTGAATAAAAGTCTTTAGGGTTCACGCTATTAATATTTTATTTTTATATAAAATTTAAAAGTTAGAAATACCTTGTAACTTTAAATATCATTAACTTACAGTATATGCTATACCTTCTGTTAAGAGTTTTTAAATTTGCCAAGAAAGGTTTACGAAAAGTAATACTTTCTTTACTTTTGTTTCCTAATCCTCAATTTTTTGAGTGTCAAATGCAATTATTTAGCTTAAAATATATAATACATGTGTCAAAAAATGTGTTTGTTTGTTGGTCACGCTATCAAATGTAAAATTGCAAAGGAACCGAAGTGAATCTACTTATGGACTTGATTAATATGGATAGCCTGCATCAAGATAGTTCTGTCGGTACAGCGCATTTGCCAAAAGTAGCTGGGAAGCCGACGACATCGACAGAAAACCATGCAAGTTCTTTAATTGTTAAATTAACACCGATTTCGAGTAATGACGATTTGGATGATTCCTACTAGGAATTTCGTGAAACGTTTTATGAAAATACTAATAAAATACCAATTTATTTCACGAATGACGATTTCTATCACTTATTTACTAATATATTTTTATAAATTAATTTAGTGTACATTTGCGAAATTTCGTTATCATCTGAATCACGGTTTGTCGGTCAAGCTCAACTCAACTATCAAAAATTTGGGATATCTTTTGTTTTGGACAGTTTGTAGATCTTGTAGACATGCAATTTATTTCGTGGATAATCAATCTTTTCATTGAAAATGTCTAAGTTATATTTTAATCATGGAAGATTCAAAATAATTTTTTACGTCAACAAATTTTATCATTTTATTTTCGGTTATAGGAAAAAATTAAACTTTTTAAAAAAACTTTTCAAAAATCATATTTGATGGAATAAAACTTCATTGTCAGTTAAAATCTGATAAGAAAATAATGAAATTCTTTTGATATGAGATCTTTGTCTTCTCTTTATTACTTAGAGGGTAAAAGATATTTAAATATTTAAATTGAAAGGTTTGTTGTTTTTCATTTAAAATAAAAAGGACTTTAATTTAAAAAATACAATAAAAGTAGAGATATATATAAGCAATGATAAATTTACATAAGTCATAATAAAAATTGCAACAAAAATAAAAATCAGATAGAAAATAATAATTATGATAATGTTGATTTTGTTTTGACTGTTCCCATTCCCTGAGGGTTTCAGAAAATCTAAAAACTCTTTCATGAAACACTATGAATATTGTGAGGATTTTGGAAATCTCGTTTAAATTTTTGAAGTAAAGTAAAAAAACATTTTAAATTAAAATTAAATTATAAAAATAAAAAAGAGAAATTTAATGTAAAATACTTGAAGACGATCATGTTTCAATATTATTAATATTTATAAAAATATTTTAGATAAAATGAAACTTGTAATTACATAGATTTAAAACAAAAGGAATTAAATATAAAATAATAATTTCAGTAAATAAAAAAGATTTCGGAAACGAATTAAAATAAGATCTGAAAAATAGTTTAACAGAATTTATTAAACTTTAAAAGGTAAATAAAATATGAAAAAAAACTAAATATCATAATAAATATTAAATTTTAACGAAGTTTAATAAAATTTTTATTCAAATATTACAATATTTAATATATATATATATATATATATAACATTATATACAAAATTAATATATAAATATTTGAAAATAGTTTATAATTTTTTATAGCATATTTTAAATTACAACATAATATATTAAAAATTTAAATAATTAAAATATGAAATCTTGAAATAATTGAATATTAAAAATTTTCTTAAATGAAATTTAAATTAATTAAATTAATGTTTTTAAGTAAAATTATTTTTAAATTAAAATAATTTTTTGATAAAATTATTGGGAAAATTATTTAAACAAAATTTTTAAAATAAAATCTGAAAATAATTTAAATGTATAATATAAAAAAAATTTTGAATAATTGTTTAAAATGATTCACTATCAAAAATCTCATCAATTTAGCTAAATGCCGAATTACGAAAGTTTTACTGTGAACTATCATAAAGACAATTCAAACTGTGATAAAAATAAAATGTGGAAAATGGTATTAATGTTCCTAATAAAATTTAAATGTTTAACAAAAGTTTTGTTCCTTTAGTTTTATTTATATACTAATTTTATATATGTTCTTATAACTGCCTGTTGCAGAATTTAAATTCTAAATTATCTAAATTAGTTATATTTATTTATAAACTCTCTTTTTTTCCTTGCCCAAAGACGATTCAAATCAACATTTTCTGTTATATTTATTGCATAGCCATCGCTGAAATATAGTATTTTATTGTTATATATATATATATAGAAAGATACATAAATAAAAATATATAATTAAATTAAACATAAAAAAAGATTGAAATTAAAAAAAATAATTGTATATTTAACAAACAAAGAAATTATTTACGATTACTCATAGACTCATTTTTCAATAATTCTTTTTGTTCTTTTGTACCTTGACTTTTTCCACTACTGTCAAAACAGTCTTTTTATATTTCTTTTATATTTTACCTTGTGTAGTAAATTTTCACATATTTTAACCAACATTTAAAATTTTATTTTTTTTATTCGTATTTTTTTAAAAAATCAGTCTTTTCTTTCACCTGTAGAGGAAAAAAAGACAAGGAACAAAAGTTACTATTCGATGGGTGAACATTTACTTCAAACATAAAATGGGCCACCTAGGAACAAGAAATCCATAAATTTCAAATCCAACATTTCCACTTTTCAATCGTCCAATCTTTGGGGCAACCTGTGGATCTATTTTAAATAAATAATCTTTAATTTTTAATGACTCCATAAATATGAGGATCACACTAGACTTTCTAAGGCTTTGTTGTTGATCATATTATTATATGTTTTTCATGATCCATTTCTTATATCCTACAGTTATGTCATAAAATTCACTTTTAGTTTGTAATAAAATTGCTGAGAAATAGTTTTATTATAAGTGACAGAGACGAAATTGATGTACAAATGCATCATATTATACATTTTCGTATTTTGGAAAATCCAATAATGTACACATTGTAAAATTACAACTTAATTACAAAAAAGTAGTAATTAAACCTTAATAATTTTAAATAATGATTTTTTTCAATTTTGAAATAATTAGGAATAAACTTAAATATTTTCTATTTTATTTACGAAATTTATTATAAATTTATAATGTATTTTTAAAAATTCTTTTTATTCATATTTTTTTTATTTTTTTTATTTATAACTGGAGTCTTGTATTGGTCTATTAATTTTATTTAATGATTATTTTAACAGTTTTAGTTTCAAAAATAGTTTTATTTGATTTATGAGTTTTATTTCTCAAAAATTATTATCCTTCATTTTCCATATTGAAGTTTTAAATAATAATTAATAAATAAAATTCTAATCAAAAAATAAACATAATAACAAAAATAGACAAAGGAAAACTTTTCTTTTATAGTTAAGCTTTAAAAATGAATTATAAATATCATTTTAATTTATGAATGATGATTAAAATGTTTGATAAAAGTATTATTGAGAATTTAAAACAATATAAAAGTTTTAAAGAAACTTTTCCACTATATTAATTAAAATGTGCAAAAAAATATTACAAAAGCCCGTTCTTGTTGTTATTTATATTTATGAACAACGACTTCTTTGACATTTTTAAAAGCTATTTTATTTATATGATTGTTATGTTTCTCAAATTCAAAAAAGCACAACGATCTGACTACATGCCCTGAATCTTGATCGCAGGCCGGATTCAGATCACAGATGCGATTGTTAACCCAGGAGTAGTGTAATTATTGGGGTATCTCATAGACGCTATTAAAAATTTTATTAAAAATCAATTGATTTTTCACCTTTTTTTTGAATATTTTCAAAATCCATTAAATATTGGAAAATACTTTTAAAAATCTATTTATATTATTAATACATAAAAAATAAAAAATTATAATATTTATTTGTTTTTGTCAATTTTTTTCTAAATAAATTTATAATAATAATGTGTTTGTCAGCAGTATCAATTTTATTTGTATTTTTTGTTTGTTTTTTTCGTTATGTTTAGATTATTTTCACGACTTTATTTTATGATGAAATTAATGTGAAAAATTCAATTTTTTCACCAATATTCAAACTTTAATATTTATTTGTCAATTTGAAAGTATTCTATTGTTTTTTTCTATGAAAAATCGTATTTCTAAAATTAGGGGAAATTATTTCATTCGTTTCGAGGATTTTTTATTTTTCAAATAAATAATATTTTAATAAAAATATTGATCTTGATAAATTTCCCTTGCCATTGTTTCGAAAAAAATTTATAAAAAGAAAATGAAAGAAAGATTAAATATTTTAGACATGTATGAATCCAAATTTAATAATAAATTGTTTCCAAAGAATTTTCGAATATTGATTGTTGGAGAATCTGGATGCGGAAAAAATGTTCTGTTATCGAAAATGTTATTGGAAGATAACTTTTTGGATTTTAACAATCTAATTTTTTATTCAACAACTATAAATCAACCGGAATTACGAGTAATTGCTAACGGTTTCAAATTCGAAGACGGCTGTTGGCTGACAAAATTGGGAATAAGAGAAATATTGGAAAAATCTCATTATTAGTTGAAATGATCCAAAAAGAACTCGGTATCAATCGAGAAGAATCTTATGTACCTCCGGAATATTTGGTTTACGCTTATAAGCGATATATAAATAATAAATTGAATATTGATCATAGTAAATATTTAATTAGAGATCATGAAAAAGCGATTTCGGTTCTCATTTCATGCGATCCCGATAAAATACTTCCATGGGATAGTTTACCAAAAGATATGAAAAATTTAATTATATTTGATGATGTTGTCAATCTGAATGATCAGAAAATAATGAAATATTACTTTACAAGAGGTCGGCATAATAATTGCAATACAATATATATTTCTCAAACGTTTTACGGTCTCGATAAACATTCAATAAGAAACAATTCCAACGGTTTCATCTTTTTCGAGCTGGGAAAACGAGATAAATCGTATATTTTCAGTTATTTATTCATTGGAGATCCAGAGAAATATAAACAAGAAATTCTCAAACATTGGCACAAGAAAAAGTATAATTATATTTATTATGATCGCACTGAGAAAAAAATGTATAAAAATTTATTTACAGAAGAAGAAATCGCGATCGCAGAAAGCGACGAAGATGATGAAAGTGATTAACATTAAATAATAGCAGAAATAATAAGAAGAATAATAACCAATAAAAGCAATATTTATGTTCATAAGAAAATCTAGTGACATGATATATTTATTTGGTCGTGTCTCAGATAATCCCGACAGGGAGATATGAGGAGTAACGTGGTTTTTTAAGCAAATATTCAGCAAATCCCGAGCTGAATGATTGCTGATACTAAACAAGAAAGGATGCATTAAAATCTTGTAGTCTTTGAATTTTAAAACATAGAAATTCAGTTTGAATATCATCAGAAGTATGAATAAATAGAAAAAAATGAGAATGACTTTTTTTGTAAAAAACACAGTTCAACCGATAGGGAAATTTTGGATTTAAAGTCTGGAATAAAAAAATTATTGTCACGTATCACAATTTAAAAATTTTTCAAACTCATAATTTAAATTATTTTTATGTTATATAAAAAATATAATTAATCGTTAAATTTGAATTTGTCACTTATTTTTTACCAATTTTTCAAATCCATATCATAAAAAATTTTTTTATTTAATTTTCACATAATATTTTTTAATTAATAATTCCAATAAGATTCCAGCAGTAATATTTTGGAAAACTAATTCTTAATTTTTAATTAATTAAATTTTTATAACCAAGAAAATAAAACTACTTTTCAATATTAATTTATTCTTGTTTATGATATTTAATAAAAATTTTATTGAATCCTTTATTATGAATTAATAAAATAAAATCCAATCAATTTTGCTGATTCAATATCAATTTATGGCTCATTACATTTTTAGTGTTTATTTATTATTTATTTAATATTAAAATTAATTAAAAAAGAAGTTAATTTATAAAATGTTATAAAATCAAATTTAATCTATTTTGGAGAAAAAGTAATTTTAATATATATCAATCTAAAAATTAAATAAACTAGGATGGAAAAATCTATTTAAATTATTAAAATTAATTTTTAATATATATATATATATAATTGTTTTATTTATTAACGTAGTCTTTAATGGTACATTAGTCTTTAATGGTACACGAATGATAATTTATTCAGATATTCTATTCATAATTATACTTTTAAAATTATTTAAAATATTCAATTACAAATTAATAAATCAATATAAATATGTTAATTTTTAAGAAATTGTAAATAAAAAAAATATTTTTATATGTTATATATGAAGATTTACTAAAATAAAATTGTTAATTAATCAATTTTATATTTATTGATTTATATCAACGTAAAATAAATATTTTAAGTAATTTTGTTATATTATTTGTTTTTAATAACTGATTCTAGGAATAAAATGTATAATACTTTGAATATAACTTCTTTATTTGTTTAAATGAATTTTGTTTGTTTTAGTTCGATGAACAAAATGGTTTCTGGAAAAAAGATATTTTAAAGATAACAAGATAAAATAAAAAATTATAGTTTATAATAAACATTATCATTTTTTACTCGATAATCAGTTCCTGAAAGTCATCACTTAAAATAGATAAAGTTTACATGCGAATTTCAATTAACCGTAAAATGTTATTTCTATAAAAATTAAATATTTTAAAACAAATTTTTGAGGAACTTTATTTTCTTATTTTGCGCACAATAAATTTGTTTTGTTTTAATAAAATACTAAATATAATTGTGAGGGATAATTTGGAATGTTGTAAGTTTGTTGTTTGTATGCTGTTTAGATTTGTGACTCTCCTACTCAGATGGGATTGATATGTTTATTGATTGATTATTTGAATCTAAATAAATTAATTTAATGATATTAATTTTAAGTAAAAATTAATTAAAGTTTTATAATTATGAATTTTAATACTATTTTAAGTAAACTATTTTAACTTATTAAATTTAATATATTTTAAAAATTAATGTATATTTAAAAAATTACGTAATGTCTTTTTATCAAATAAAATTATAAGAAATTAAAAGTTAATATTAAAAAATTTCCCATTCATTGTTTTTTTAGATTTGAACACATAAACAAAAACCATATATCAATCAAAGAAAGATGCTTACCGAGAATTGTTGTATCGAATTCTACGAATTATAAGGTATGTTGCAATTCGCTACCTTTAATAAAATGATAGAACGACGAGTAAACTAACCTTACCAAAAAAGTATTTGATTAGCTTAGTTATATATATAACAAAAAAAATAATAAAAATACGCCGATTAACAAAATCTTTAATAAAACCATAACTAGTATACATGAACCGCCTGTATTAAATTTTTCAAATTTTCCATTGGAAATCTTGATGTTTTCAGGGAAAATTGTGAACTGATAATTTTTTCTGGCTAATATATCGTCCAAAATAACTACAGATATTCCACAAGTTAGTATTTCCGTTATTGATTCATTAATTGATTATTTTTAATTTTTTTTAATTTAATTTTTTATATCTTCGTTGAAGATAATATATCATTTATTTCATGAATAAGAATAAATAATACACAAAATAAATGATGGATAAAAATAAATAATGCACGCAAGAAAAAAAATAAATAAACAAATAAATAAATAAGCAAACATTCAATGACACAATCAACTATGAAAAATCACACATCAAACGTGAAAGAGTTACAAGAGCGATCGAAGACAAACAAAAATATCAAAGATTACACAAAAAAGATAATAACGCAGTGTCAGATCACACGTACACACACAACAACTTCAAATTAATGTCGAAATAAAAAGAGGCCATTACAGAACACATAAACAAAAATCATATACCAATCAAAGAAAGATGCTTACTGAGAATTGTTGTGAAGAATCTGTTTGTGTGGTCAATAAATGTGTACATTCAAATTGGGATGTTGTTAATAATAATAACGATATTATTTATTTAAATTTAATATCACATGTCAGGAATTTGGTAAACTCTTAAATTCTTTGAATTTACAAAGAAAAATGCAAAACATTTTAAAATTATAATTCATTAAATTTTATAATTGTACGATTTAAAATATTTCCTTAAAATTAGAGTTTAAAAATTATTGCTGAAAACCTTTTACATAAGCTATAAATTAAATAAGTGAATATTATTTAAAAAAGAGATTTTAAAAATGTGAATTAAATACTTTTGAGGTGAAACTAAGGATAAGATGCTTAAAATTTTAAACATAATTCATTTTTTACAAATTAAATACAGAATGAAACGGAAATAGATTCATGAATGTTTAAAAATTTAAGATAATTAAAATTAAAAAGAAAATATTCAAAATAAATTTTAAAAAGTTTTTAGTTTTGAAAAATTATAATATCAAAAAAAATAGAAAAACTTAATTATAGGGATTTTATTTTTAAAATTTTTTTCTTTTTATATTTATAATTTCACAATTTTTAATGAATTATCTTTAAAATATTTTGAATTTTACTTTTTTTAAAATTAAAAATTTTGTTTTTTATAAAGTCGAATCAATACGTGATTCTAAAGGTGAACGTTTCTAAGGAAATATCTTAATTGAATTATGTGGTGATCAAATACAAACTGAAAATAGCAGCGTCGAGGAAGTAGTTAACGTACAATGACGGCAGAAAAGATTAATGAAGGATTGAAAATTGTCAAAAAATGCAATCTTTTTTAATCGAACCTAAATCCTCACATGAATGTTCGCGTAAAAAAACCAGTGTAACGACTAATTTCCATTTTTTAAACAATAAATTGCAATAAATATAAAGATTAAAAAAATGCCAGAAGACCAAAAGTTTGAAATTCAAAATGAACTTATGCAGGTGTATAAAATCTTATTTCTAACAAAAGTAAAACTTGAAAAAGGTACATAAAATATTATAATTCTGTTTTGATTAATAACTGTCATCCAAACTAGAAATCATTCTTTGGCGCTTGCTTTGTATAACGTTACGAATATCATTGGAAAATGTTTCAGAGTTTGTATTCTTAATGATGTATTATTTTGGACAATATCTTCTGCAATACGTTTTTGTATGTACATTTTTGAGCCTAAAAAACCTTTGTGACGTTTATTAG